>CAXIWF010000548.1:0-13796 GCA_964036045.1 Eutreptiella sp. 'Long Island Sound 2002' | reverse complement strand
GCACTGAAAGTACCAGCGGTGACATTCATCTAGCAGGCGGACTTTCTACTGCCGCGCAAGGATCGTCCACAACCATCGTTGCTGGAGATTCTGTGACTAATGTCGGCGGAAACCTGTATCTTGGTGCAGGGACAGGAGCATCTGGTGGTGCTGTTTCGCTGGCAAGCGGAGATGGTCTGGGTGGGTCGGGTGGACTGGTGCAGATAGTTGCTGGAAGAGGAAGCTCCGGATCCACTGGGGGTGCGATTGACATATTAGGTGGTGATTCTTCTCAAGCGCCCGCTGGAACAGTCAGTGTGATTGGTGGATCTGGTTTAACCGAGGGCTCTACTGGCGGACCTGTCACGGTGAGAGGTGGAGCTAACGTGGGGCGTAATGGTGGTTCGGCGATTCTTTCTTCCGGTGTTGGTGCTGAATCCAGCGGGGCGGTAACAATAGAGTCAGCTGATGCTAACACCTCATCTGGTATTGTGACGCTTCGAACTGGCACCGGCCGTGCTGGACCCGCTGGTGATGTTCTGATATCGGCTGGCGACAGCGAGCTTAAAGGTGGAAGCATCTCTGTTGCGGCTGGTTCAGGATCTGATGGGGGATCAGTCTCCTTAAGCGCTGGTGCATCATCCGACGGATATTCGGGAGGATCCTTTTCCGCGTTTGGCGATTTGGCCCTTACTTTAAGCACGTTGGATCAGTCATCCTCCAAAGATTCGGGCTCGATTTCCATCTCAACTGGATCGTCGTCTGAGACTTCATCAGGATCTATTCAAGTCACCACAGGGAGCAGCAGTTCGAATAAAGCTGGCGACATCACTGTCGTTGCGGGATCTAGTAGATCTAACGTGGGCGCTAGCGTGCAGATCCGCAGTGGTGACGCAACTTCTCAACTTACAGAGACACCCTCAACGGGCGGGAGTCTTGTGTTAGAAAGTGGCCGCGGCGACTCAAGTGGTGATGTGATAATTCAAAGCGCTGACGGGTCAACTCTTGCGAGTGGGTCGGTAATCATCAGATCAGGAGGAAGTGGCGATACTGCCGCAGAAAGCGGTTCCGTTGGAATAAGCGGAGGCTCCTCCAATGGACGGGGTGGTTTGGTGTCGGTGTCTGGAGGAGACAGCCTCGATGGTCCCGGTGGTGAAAACTTAATCTCTGGCGGCGTTTCCTCAGATGCCCAGGGAGGTACACTTACGCTATCCGGTGGTTCCACTGGGAATGGTGCATCAGGTTTGGTGCGTCTGCGCTCTACAGATGCTCCTGCAGCAACTGGAGCGATAGACATTTTAACCGGGTCTTCCGCCAATGCCGATGCGGGCACTATCTCTCTCGCCACCGGCTCAGGTGGACGCCAAGCTGGATCAATTCGTCTTTCTGCTGGAGCAGGTGAAAGTGGCGGTTCTGTGAGCATTACTGCTGGTGACTCGTCAGATCCTACTTCTCAAGGAGGAGATCTTTCTGTGTATGGTGTTATTAATGCAGCATTCGGTACTGCTGCTGCCGATGGAACTAGTGGACCAGTCAGCCTCAGCAGTGGCTCATCTCTTGGTGGCACGTCTGGCGTTGTCACCATTAACAGTGGGTCAAGCAATGAGCAAGCGGGATCCATCATTATCGGAAGCGGAGTGAGTGGTGACGGATCTGATGGCTCGGCAGTGTCTATTTCTGCCGGCGCGGCCAGTGCAGCAGCAGCGGCGACTTCCTCTGAGGGCGCTACCCTTCCAGTAGGCGGCGCCCTGTATCTCATTGCAGGCGCTGGCCCGCAAGGAGGAGATGCCTTCCTGCGCAGTGGCGACGGGCTCTCGAGCGCTGGTGGCCAAGTCTTCATCGAGGCTGGAGAAGGCAGAGGCGACCATGAAGGAGGGTCGGTTAACATCGAGGCTGGATCTACTGTAGGAAATAGTAACGGTGGTACCATCTCGTTGACTGCTGGCAGAAGCGTCGATGTGGACTCAAATGGTGGCGCCATCAGTATCACCGGTGGATCATCGGATACAGGACGTGGTGGAGCATTAAACATTGAAAGCGGTGCAAGCGAAGAAGGCGAGAGTGGTGCGTTAACACTTGCGTCTCCGTTTGGAAAATCTGGCAGCGGCAGCGTCATCATCAACACTGGTTCAACGGTTGACGGTCGCACCGGTTCTATCGCTTTATCCACTGGGACTTCCACTTCTGGTCCCACGGGTGGAATCAGCCTCGTGACAGGAGATTCCACTGCGGCGGGGGCGGAGGTGGGTACCATTGTGCTACAAGCAGGATCAGGCACAGCGGCTGGATCTGTTATGATCACATCAGGCCTGTCTGGTGACACATGGAACAGTGGAGCGGAACTTACTATGATTGGCGAAAGCCGGGCCACCCTCAGCACTGCTCCTGGTTCGAGAGGAACGGTTCAAATATTCAGCGGATCTTCATCAGCTTCAGCCTCTGGTGGTGTCATAATCAGTACAGGTGAAAGCTCCACTGATGCTGCTGGTGATGTCAGCATTGGTGGAGGGGTAGGCGCGGCACAATCCGGAGCTTCGTTGGACATCCGGGCTGGTGATACAACCATCACTTCCACCGACAGCGTGGGTGGAAACGTACTCCTTCGCGCCGGCAGTGGACGGGCTGGTGGGGATGTATCCATTGCCGGAGGACAGGGATTTGACGATGCTGGAGGTGACGTGGTTATTGCTGCTGGTAAGAGTGCATCCGGGTCTGCCAGTGCGTCGGTTCATTTAATCGGTGGAGGAGCCGAAGGCTTAACATCTGCGGCGGGAGATGCTTCTGTAATTGGTGGTAGTGCCACATCTGGATTGGCAACTGGTGGCACTGCGACACTCAGAGGTGGCAGCGCACAGAAGGGAAGCGGAGGCACTGTAGTCATCGCTAGCGGCGAGAGTGCTGATTCATCTAGTGGGTCTGTGCGTATCGAGTCGTCCAATTCTCAGCAGAACAGCGGGTCCGTTTCAATTGCCTCTGGGCTTGCAATCTCTGGTGCCTCTGGATCTATTGACATAGAATCTGGCGAGACGATGAATGGGGCAGCCGGCACAATCAGAATTGCGGGCGGTTCTTCGTCGTCAGAAGAAGACTCCGCGGGCTCGGTGCTGCTCTCTGCGGGGTCCGGGCCGATTGCTGGATCCGTGTCACTGACGTCCGGCATTGCAGGCGCAGACGGACTAGGCGGCGAAGCAACTGTGCTTGGGTCCTCCAGGGTTTCCTTGGGAACCTACGCGCGCGCCGTCGGTACAACAGGTGAAGTGGTTGTATCCTCTGGGTCGGCTTTAAGCGGAGCAAGCGGCGCAGTGATTATCGGGAGCGGCCAAGCCGACCTAGAATCTGCCGGGGCGATCTCGATGATTGCCGGGGCGAGCGTGGGCTCTGACGGTGCCTCTGTTTCCATCGCCGCAGGAGCAGCACAGGAAAGTCAACCCTCGACAAGCCGCCTGCGCGGTGGTGACTTATCTCTAAGTAGCGGAAGTGGGTCCAACGGTGGCGATCTCCTGTTTAAGGCCGGCGAGGCTAGCATTGGCAGTGGTGGCGATGTGTCGTTGCAGTCTGGTTCTCTAGAAGGCACATCTGTCGGTAGTTCGTTTTCCCTTACGGGCGCGACCACAGAGTCTGGGGGAGACGTGTCCATTATTGGTGGTTCAGCAAATACCGCAGCTCGAGGTGGGTCCATCACTGTTACAAGCGGTTCCAGCACTGAATTAAGCGGAGCTATTCGCCTTTCTTCTGCTGATGCAGAATCTGATGTCGGTAGTGTTATCATACAGTCGGGAAGCTCCGCAAGTGGTGTGTCAGGGGCTATTGCCTTAACCACCGGTGCTTCGTCTGGAGATGGGTCTGGGAGCGTGAGTATTGCCACTGGAAATGCCTTCAGTGATGGCGGGTCGGCTGGATCTGTGTCACTGTCTGCAGGCAGTGGTCGTCTTGGCGGCTCAGTTACGATCGCCTCCGGCCACGGCAGCAAGGAGGCGGGCGGATCAGTTGATATTCGTGGAACCTCAGCAGTTAAGATCGGAACGTCAACAAGGATGAACGAACTGGACGATGCCAGCATTGCTCTGTCCACAGGCTCATCGTCTCTCTTCGCATCTGGTAGTGTGCTAATCAACACCGGGGAAAGCTCCACCGAATCTGCAGGCACTATCGAGATCCGCTCTGGACGCAGTTTTGAAGCAGATGGCTCCAATATTCTCATTGGCGCAGGTGATGCGGTCGACGCGGACTCTTCCACAATGGAAAGCCGCGGAGGTGCCGTGTCAATCGTCAGCGGGAGCGGTGCGAAAGGTGGGGATGTCGTGATTCGCAGTGGAGCTGGGTCCTCATCTTCCGGGGGCTCAATCAAGCTCGAAGCAGGCGACGGGTATGGTTCTTCGTCTCCCTCCGCTGGTTCCATCAGTCTTATTGCGGGTGCAGTGCTAGGAGGAACTGGCAAAGCAGGCTCGGTTAACTTGACTGGTGGCATCGCAAGTGGAGCTGAGTCTGGTGGTGATGTTAATATAAGTGGTGGTGGCTCGACATCCGGGCAGGGTGGCGACTTATTGCTGAGCGGTGGCATAAGCGTGGATTCTGAATCAGGCTCAGTTCTGATATCATCAAAAGAATCGAATGCTGCTCATACTGGTAGCTTAACCTTTAAAACGGGCAGTTCTCTGCTAGGATCATCTGGAACTATTGTGCTGTCAACTGGAGTGAGCTCCAGACAGCTTTCCGGTGATGTATTTGTAGGTACTGGCGATAGTAATGCTGCTGCCGGCTCTATTGAACTAACAGCGGGTTCCGGTGCTGAGGGCGGGGCAGTGAGAGTATCAACAGGGGACTCGGGTAGCTTAACCATGGTTGGGTCTGAAAGCGTAAGTCTATCTTCAACGCCGTCCGATCTTCTTTCAGGGACTGTGACCCTAACTTCTGGCTCATCAGCTATGGAGTCTTCTGGAGCTCTGCGCCTGCAGACTGGATCATCGTATGACACCGCTGGCTCGATCGCCATTGGCTCTGGTATCAGCGCTTCTTCTGTGGCTGGAGGAGATGTCGCCGTTAGTAGCGGAGATGTTTCATCTGACAGTGAAGGTTCAATCGGTGGAGAGTTGCTTCTATCAAGTGGCAACGGCGCTATCGGGGGAGACATCATCTTACGCAGTGGAGCAGGCACTCGGCAGTCTGGAGGCGCCGTCTTGCTCGAAGCAGGAGCCGGCGCGTCTCGGGGTGGTCGCTTTGACGTTCGCGCCGGTGCTTCGACGGAATCCGGGAATGGTGGCGATTTGACTCTGAACGGTGGAAACAGTCTTGGGTCTGCAGCGGGGTCCATAACCGTTAGTGGTGGATCCTCGGCACAGGGTTCCGGAGGCAGCATATCCATCCAGAGTGGATTGGGTGCTATCGGAGAGTCGGTGGGATCGATTTCAGTCTTTACCGCTGGAGCAGCCGAGTCTTCGTTTGCGGGACACACTGGAAGTGGCTCCTTGAACCTGGCGACCGGCAACGTCTTCTCAGGTGTAGCTGGTAAAATAGCGCTATCTGCGGGCTCTGCAGAAGGATCTGACGTTGACGCACCGTCGCAAGGAGGTGCTATCTCTCTGCTAGCTGGCTCGGGTACGGTCGGTGGATCGATGCAGTTAAGCGCGGGTGCTACTACTGGGGATGCTGGTGGAATCCTATCAATGACCGGTGGTTCGGCTGTTACAGTTGCGTCCATGGATGCCATGTTGTCAGATCTTGACTCTGGATCTATTTCGATTACGACTGGATCCTCTCAGAATTCTCGCTCAGGTGATGTTATAATTGCATCTGGTGACAGCAAGACTTCCGATGCCGGAACCATTTCCGTCCTTGGTGGTAGCTCATCTGGAGCCGCTGCCGCTAACGTGATGGTGCAGGCAGGCGATTCCCAGAATGCAGATAGCGTCGAAAATGCACAGTCTTCCGTCGGTGGTGATTTGATTTTTCAGAGTGGCAGCGGCGTGACTGGCGGAGATGTAAAGGTTCTCAGCGGATCAGGCGAATCGGTCTCGGGAGGTGCTATTATTGTGGCAGCTGGACACGGCGACGGAAGTGCCGCTGGCGGTGAGGTTCGAATCGATGGTGGCAGCTCGACCGGAACTGGGAAAGCCGGTGGCCGAGTAGCATTGACTGGAGGAGCTGGACTGTCCGGTTCATCTTCCGGTGGTGACATGCTCGTCAGTGGTGGCAGTGCGGACGGTGGCAACGGTGGCTCACTGACTCTGTCGAGTGGGTCCAGTTTACGCGCATCGAGCGGGTCGGTGTCAATACGTTCCCCACACGTCACCAGCGACGATAAAGGTTCGTCCAGCGGATCAATTGAAGTTGCCACCGGCAACACCATACTTGGATCTGCCGGTAGCATCGCCCTTCGAGCGGGGTCAGCTGTTGAGGAAGGAGTGAACTCAGAAGGCGGATCCGTATCTATCGCAGGAGGCAATGGTGCCTCTGCGGGGTCCGTTTCTATTTCAACGGGAATCTCCTTCGGCCCCAATGAGTCAGGTGCGTTGTCGCTCTCCGGAAGCTCAGCAGTCTCTATCTCTTCGATCGTCGCAGGCGACCTCTTGGGTTCGGGAACCATATCGTTGTCAAGCGGAGCCTCTTCTGGCGGACGAAGTGGATCTATCGTGGCGAGCACGGGCGATAATGATGCAGAGAACTCCGGGGTGATAACGTTGTCCAGTGGGTTGAGTGCGTATTCAACTTCCGGATCTGCTGTGTCGCTGAAGGCTGGCGACACGGTCCCGATCCCTACCGATCTCGGTACCGAAGCCGTTAATGTAGATGTTGGTGGCGACTTGTTGATGGGAGCTGGCTCTGGTTCCGTTGGAGGTGATGTAATCTTAAAGAGTGGTGTCGGTAGTGCCAGCTACGGTGGTGGAGTCATCATAGAGGCTGGCGTTGGCACTGGTGCAGCGGCTGCCGGGCAAGTAACAATTGCGGGTGGCGCATCTGCGCAAGGTGTCAGCGAGGGCGGTAGAGTAACTGTTTCTGGAGGCAGCAGCGATGCTGGAACATCGAATGGTGGAACCGTGTCCATCCTCGGTGGACTTTCTACCGGAGGTTCTGGTGGATCTGTGCTGGTATCCAGCGGATCGAGCTCGCAAGGCTCTACTGGATCTGTCACTGTCAGGTCTGCCGATGATTCCTCCTTCGCACCAACTACTACCACGGGCTCAGTACTCTTAGCGACCGGAACCTCGGCCTACGGAAGCTCAGGCACTCTAGTGCTTGCCACTGGAGCAGTCGCATCTGGCTCAGCTGGATCACTGCAAATTATTGGTGGAGCTTCTTTCAGTCCTGACCATTCTGGCGGCTCTGTATCTGTAGACGCTGGGAGTGGTGAGGTTGCAGGATCCCTTACTTTGAAATCTGGCGTAAGTGCAGCAGATGACAAGCTAGGGGGGTTGTTGTCCGTGACAAGCGCAGCAGAAATGCAGTTCGAAACAAGCGCCACTGTCACAACGAAGAGCGGTGGTATTGATATTGCTACTGGTGAATCCGCCCAAGCCGCAACTGGATCGATCGTGTTGGCAACAAGCAATAGCGCTAATAACAAGGCCGGATCTATATCACTACTTGCCGGCAGTAGCCGCGCGACATCGGGTGCTGAAGTCGCAATAGCTGCTGGTGATTCAATTAATAGAGGTGCCGCTGAAGTGTTTGGTGGCAAGCTATACCTCAGCAGTGGATCTGGCCCTAACGGCGGTGATTCTATCATCAAGAGCGGGGACGGCACTTCTGGCATGGGCGGCGCGGTCTCGATTCAATCTGGTTCTGGCCACGGCTCCAGTGGCGGTAGCTCGATATCTCTCTCGGGTGGCGCCAAGGGTTCCGGTGGCTCAGTTCTGATTGACGGTGGCTCCTCTGTTGCCAGCATTGGCGGCTCTGCTGTATTGATCAGCGGCTCCAGTGCCCTTGGCGCGAGTGGATCCGTGGTGCTTGGTTCGAAAGAAAATTCTGCCGGAAGTGGCGATATAGTTATTACGACAGGCGGTTCAACGAGTGGCTTATCAGGATCTATTTTACTTTCTACGGGAGATACTTCTGAGTCCGCCAGTGGAAGCATCGCTCTAGTTGCCGGATCCAACCTGGACGACAACGAAGCAGGCGGCTCTTTGGCGCTGAAAGCTGGAAGTGGTCTCGCGGGCGGCTCAATCGACATCCAGAGTGGCTTCGGAAGTGGTTCTAGTGGTGAAGATACTGGAGGCAGTACTTCGCTTTCTGGTGTGAGTGCCGTCTCTGTCGGCACTGCTTTCCGCCTTTCCGCAGAAGATAATGGGCAAGCATTGCTGTACACCGGCTCGTCTCAGTCGTTCAGCACAGGCAGTGTGCTAATCGCCACTGGTGACAGCGAGCTAGATGTCGCTGGCTCTATCGAACTCCATTCCGGATTCAGCGCTTCGTCCAGTGGGTCAGATGTGCTTATCCAAGCTGGTGATACCACGTTGGTTGATCGCAATATCCCAAGTACTGGAGGTAGTGTGTCCATAGCTCCTGGGTCGGGCATGAGGGGCGGTGATCTTAACCTGCAAGCGGGAGCAGGAAGTAGCGTTCGCGGTGGCGCGGTCTTCATCGCTGGCGGCGAGGGCACCTCCTTAGCGCAAGGTGGGTCCTTGTTAATCCAAGGTGGTGCAGCTGAAGTCGAGAAGGCTGGTGGTGTTACCATAGATGGCGGTAGAAGTTTTGCAGCTGCACCGGGCGGTGACCTTTCTCTTTCTGCGGGCTCTTCTGTGGATGGAATCGGTGGCTCGGTGCTTCTGTCGAGTGGTACCAGTGTTCGCAGCTCAAGTGGCTCGGTGTTAATTGCAACCCCAGATGCGGTGTCTGGTAGTGCTGGCGCTATTGCTGTCAATGCAGGTGCAGGTTTAAATGATGCGTCGACTGGTGGCTCGATAAGTGTAACGGCCGGAAGCGGAGACGCAGCCGCAGGATCTGTATCGATATCATCCGGAGTGTCTCACTCGGGAGGTAATGGAGGCACTCTCACAGCGGCAGGCAAGACTACACTTATTAAATCTTTCGCGTCTGCTACAGATGGTTCAGGGCTTATCTCAGTTCTGTCAGGCGATGTCGCTGGTGACGGCGCTTCCGGAAATGTGCTGATTGGCTCTGGTGACAGTGAAACTGGTGCGGCAGGAACTATATCTGTTGTAGGAGGCAACAGTGCTTCTCCAGTTGGTGCGAGCGTGGTCGTCAGTGCAGGAGCATCCTCATCGCGAGGCGGTGACTTGACGCTTTCCAGCGGTGTTGGTACATCTGGCGGTGATGTCGTTATCGGAACTGCTTCAGGTGCCGCGAGTTCAGGTGGAAACGTTTACGTTTCGGCAGGATCTGGCTCCTCCAACGGCATGGTAAAGGTCACCGGTGGTGCCTCAACAAACGGCTTTGGCAAAGCTGGCTCTGTGCAATTGGTAGGAGGCGAAAGCCTTGCGGGCGCTGCCACTGGCGGTAATGCAATCGTACAAGGCGGTAATGGCATCGCTGGAGCGGGAGGCAATGTGATGGTACAAGGTGGTCGAAGCCAGTCTGGTAGCAGCGGCAACGTGATTATTGGAACCAGCGACTTAATTGGATCATCACCTAACAACGGTGCTAGCAGCGGATCAGTAGCAATAAGCACGGGTGGGTCTACTTCTGGTGCTATTGGAGATATTTCGCTTTTCGCTGGATCGCAGCTTATATCTGACAGTGAACTCGGCCAGGGCCTCACCGGAGTGAAAGGTGGTTCCATCATCTTACAGGGCGGCGCCGCTCAAGAAGGTGGTTCTGTGACGATTTCATCCGGCGGAAGTCTAGATTCCAGTCTAGGGGGCATTCTAACTTTGACTAGCGATGAAGTGCTGTTGAAGTCATTTGACTCACCAGGAGCGCAATCTTCTGCTCCGATAAGTATCGCAAGCGGTTCATCTTCTCTTGGAGCGTCTGGCGACGCAGTTCTCACAACGGGGGATAGTGACCAAGGGCTTGTAGGGACAGTTTCGGTTCAGGCCGGTAACTCCGATGCGGCTGGTGGTATTGTCTCAATCCACAGTGGTGACGGCGAATCTGGTCCTGGTGGTGAGCTATCGGTCCGGGCTGGATCTGGTCGTACTGGTGGAGACGTAATCCTTAAGGCCGGTGAAGGTTCATCCGAGGCGAGTGGCAGTGTTCTTATCCAAGCTGGCGAATCTCAAATTGGTAGCGCGGGTACCACCACCATCATGGGAGGAGAATCTGATGGACCTTCTGCTGGTGGTGCACTGTCCCTGATGGGTGGAAGTGCTACCCGTGATGACTCAGACGGTGGTGTCGTTGACATTCGCGGTGGATCGTCAATTGCAGGTTTGGGAGGTGCTGTCCGACTAGTTTCCGGATCCAGCGCACAGGCAGCAAGTGGCGCGATCGAAATTCGCACGGACGGAGTCGACTCAAACGACTCGCCACTTTACACATCTACCGGCGCAGTGACGTTAGCGACGGGCGACGTCGCGACAGGACAAGCCGGTGATATTGTGCTAGCGGCAGGCTCAAGCATTGGTACTGACGATGATTCAGGCCACGGAGGATCGCTGACTTTCACGGCCGGCTCTGGATCTAGCGCGGGTTCGGTTTCTATCAGCACGGGAGTTTCCAGTGGATTAGACAACCTGGAAGGTGGAACCGTAACTGTGATGGGACAGTCTGCAAGTACCCTTTCAACAATGAGCGGCGCAGCGGCGTCCACCACTGGGAATACGATAGTCACAACGGGGTCCTCTCTGGCAGGCGCATCCGGCTCGGTGCTCTTAAGCACTGGCGACAGCTCTTCGGCGACACCTGGAAGCATGTACATTGGTGTCGGCCAGTCGACACAATCATCGCCAGGAGCTGAAGTTGTCATTGTGGCCGGAGATGCGTCGGCATTGGTGTCCGAACCGTCTGATCAATATTCGCACATTACGGGAGGTTCTCTATCTCTAAGCGCCGGGTCTGGGCCAGTGGGAGGAGATGTTCAGCTGAAGAGTGGGCGTGGTAGCTCCGGTGCCGGTGGAGATGTAACCGTCGCAGCCGGTGATGGTCTGACCGACGGTGGCATGGTCACCGTGCGAGGTGGTTCCTCCACCACCGGTGGGGGTGGACACACAACAGTTGCTGGTGGCGATGCAGTTGTCGGGAGCGCACCAGGTGGGGACCTCTTTTTGTCAGGCGGGCAAGCGCTGTCCAGCGGTGGCTCAGTGACTGTCGCATCAGGCACCAGTGAAGTCGGTCGCAGTGGTTCTGTGAGACTGCAGTCAGTTGCCCATGAGTCAGTAAGCAGTGACGTTACCCTGGCAACGGGATCGGCAGAAGTTGTCGGTGATGTTGCCATCTCTGCTGGAGCTTCGCAAATGGCATCCGGCGCAAGCGGGAGTGTGCGCCTTGCTGCTCTGGGCAGCGGTGCCTCCATCGACGTCGGTGCCGAGGGCAACGTCACCATTTCTGGCGGTGATTCCAGCAGTGGTGGCGTTGGAGGCGCTGTCGTGATAGTCAGTGGAAATGATTTGACTGGCTCTAGTGGCGCTGTCTTAATCGAATCTGGAAGCGAATCGAGCAGATCAGGGCAGGTTCTTGTATCTACTGGTAGAGCTTTGGAAGGAGCCACCGGCACAGTGCAGATATCTACCGGTAGCGCAGATGCTGATGGCCAAGCTAGTGGGAACATTGTCTTGAAGCCTGGACTTTCATTCGGTGGCGCAGGTAGCGACTTGGTGCTGGAAGGCTCCGATAATGCAGCTCCGGGCGGGCGCGGAGGGTCAGTTCTTCTTTCGGGTGGGAAGGCGCTGAGCGATGGAGATGCTGGCACGGTGTCGATTGTGTCAGAATCTGCCTCTGGTAATGGAGGATCAGTCGATATATTTGCTGGGGCTTCTACACTTTTCGGTCGTGGGGGCGATGTTAATATCCGCTCTGGCGATGCTGCAGTAAATGATGGCGGAGATGTGATTCTAAGTTCCGGTAGCTCTGAAACTGCTGCTAGTGGTTCCGTTCTGATATCCTCAAGTGGTGGCTCAGTATCGGGTGCTGTTCTGTTGTATTCGGAAGATGCGCGGGACGTTTCCGGATCGGTAAACATCACCACCGGAGACTCAGCGGATAGTGGCTCGATCAGATTATCGGTCGGAGCAAGCAATACATCTTCCGCGGGGAGCCTTATGTTTTCTGGAGGTTATGGCGCCCTACGCGGATCAGATGTCACTATCATGGCCGGCGATGGTGGCGAAGCGGGTGGTTCGGTCGACATCGCTGGTGGGGCTTCAGTGCGTGAAGATGGCGGTGGTGTCCGCATTGTTTCTGGACGAACGGAATCTTTCGCAGCTCACAGTGGTGAGATCTACTTAGAGACAGAAGATTCGCCTCAATCCGGGGCTATTCACTTGCGCACGGGTGCTGCCTCAAGTGGTGCGTCTGGTAGTGTTGACATTCATGTCGGCGATGCGCGTGGCTCCAATGCTGGCGATCTAAGCTTGGTTGGCGGTTCGTCCACTAGCTCTTTCGGTAGAGGAGGAAGAGGCTCTCATGTCATGCTGACAGCAGGGAGTGGTGATCGTGCCGGTGGCTCGATCGAACTCCTGACCGGTGTTGCATCTGGACCTCTAGGTGTCGGTTCCGGTAATTTGAGTCTGTTTACGGCATCTACTCCTTACGGCAGTAGTGGTACCATCAATGTCACAACTGGCCACGCCTTTAATCGTCCCTCCGGCTCGATTAGCCTCAGTACAGGAGATTCGCGTATTGACAATGGAAATATCACTGTTCAGACAAGTCCCTCTACCAGCGGTTACGGTGGACATATATCATTACTCAGTGGACACGATTTCGGGATCCACACCACTGAAAATGGGCTGATAGACATCAGTAGCTACGATGTATTTGAGGGCGATGCTGGTAACATTTCTCTTTCGACGGGATCCGCGCTGTTGGGAAGCGGCGGTTTCATCAAAATCCGTGCCGGGGAGACGTTCCTCGGAGATGGCAGTAAGATCGACATTATCGGTAGTGATGCATACGAAGAAAATGCAAAAGGAGGTGATATTGAAATTGTAGCGGGAAACAGTTTCTCTGGTGACGGTGGTGACGTCATCATTGCTGGTGGTAACGGAACAGTGAGTCCTGGTACCGTGCTTATCTTCTCTGGGTCAGGCGAGTCCAGCACAGGCCAGCTCCAGATATCGAGTTCCAGTTCAGGCTTTGCTGGTGGAAGTGGAGATGTTGCAGTTACCACTGGTCTTGCGACCAACGGTAACTCTGGAACAATTACGATTCGGACTGGTGATGCCGCTGATTCGGCGGGTGATATCGAGATTGGAGTCGGTGTTTCTAGTGGAGGGGAAGGCGGAGATGTGAATCTTGATGGTGGCGACACCACGTTTGCGTTTAGTAATGGTGGTGACGTCATTATCCAAGGTGGTGCAGGCTTAGCAACAAGTTCTGCAGGTGGTGCCGTCAGTCTGATCGGTGGATACTCGCAGTTTGCTACTGGTGGTAGCGTCTACTTAACCTCTGGCAGTAGCTCAGCGCTGCAGAGTGGAGACATCGAGATTAGAACCGCCGATACTGAGGTGGGAGATACTGGCTACATTAACCTTGCAACAGGTATTTCAAGTTTGTCTGGGACTGGTGGTGCGATAACAATCTCTGTCGGAACGGCCTCCAGTGGTACAGGTGGTGCTATTTCCCTCAATGCGGGAGATACAGCTGATCTATCTGGTGGAAGTATTAGTATCATATCGGGAGAAAGCACCAGAACAAGTAGTGGTGACTTGTTCATGTTGACTGCAGATAGTGGCAGCAGCGGAGCAAGTGGTCAGATTACG
>CAXIWF010000547.1:0-39714 GCA_964036045.1 Eutreptiella sp. 'Long Island Sound 2002' | reverse complement strand
CACCTCAAAGAGGTAGGCCGGTGTCACGTCCTTCAGCCATGCCCAGTCGGGCCCTTGGGCGCAGATGGTGCCGTTTTGGTTGGGCCAGATTCGGTTCTTGAAGTTGCTGCTGAAGGCGAAGCCCGTACGTGGCCCGGGTGGGGGAGATTGAAACTGTGCCGGCACTTGGGGTTGCTGGTGTCTTGGTTGGAGCTGCTGCTGCTGCTGCTGCTACTGCTGTTCTGGGCTGCCGACTTGCTGGGCCGCAGCCTGCACTTGCTGCTGCTGCATTTGCGGCTGCTGCTGCACCGGGAGTGGGCCGAAGAGCACTTGCTGCACTGGGCCCACTGGAAGACTGCCGCGCACTGGGGAGCCCAAGGTGGGCGACCCACCGGGGAACAGCATGGGAGACAGTTGCTTTGAGGCAGCTCGTAACGGGGATTGCGGCGTGGGCCACAGAGGCTGAGTTGGGGAGAACTGGGTCAGCTGCTGGGATAGCGTCTGCGGAAAACAAGACAAAGCACGCGCAACGAGGACGTGCGTAGTGCGCACAACGAGCTAGACAGCTAGCACACACAACAAGAGCGTAGCACGCGCAACGGAAACAGTAGTGCGCACGGCAAGTACCTCTGGCTGCATGCTCCTAGGCGTCGTGGACGGCTGCTGCAGTCCCGGTTGTACAGCTGCATGTGGCGGTGGTTGCGGTGTCGCACTTGCTCCTGTGGCCCCTGCAGCAGTTGTTGGCGGTGCTGCAGGAGGCGGATACCCCCAGTCCACGGGCTGCATGGGCAAGAGGGTTACATTAAAGTACCCCTGTTCCAGGAGTAATACAAAAAGGAAAATGCAGTAACAAAAAACTCGAAATCACCAAAAAAAACGGACGAAAAGGAACAAATCTCTGTGTCTGTCAATGCATTTCAAATTGGAGGCTCATTTGAAGTGCGTAGTCATAGCACGCCACTTCCAATTGTATATCGCGATTTCAAGGGTTCCGGCGCTTGAATACGGCATAGGGCGCGCGATAGTGGTCATTGCGCGCACTAGATAGCATGTAGCGCGCGCTAAAAAACAAATAGCGCGCGCTACCACAGTTCCTCATCCGCAAAATATGCCCGAACAACGTCAGCCAATTTTTGTGCATTGCACAGGTTGCTGCTGGAGGTCCCATTCCACCTTGGTACTTCAAAGTACAGGAACAGACGCTCATTAACCTGCCTGAGCATCTTAATGCGGCGCGACACCAGGGTTCCTGCCCCCCCACCTCTATCACAAAAGGAGGACCAAATGTCCTTTAGCACCCTGTTGCTCCCTTCCAAAAGATCCCCCGAAAACATTCCTAGGCCATAGGGCCTTATGGCCTGAATAGTGACTGTAGCATCGTGCAACATCCAGTTAATATAAGGTGATCTTATTGCTGGACAAACCCACCTATGGAAAGCCTGGGCAACCTCTGGAGCCTGCAATGCACCCTCTTCAAACATTGTGCCATACATGTTTGAAGATTGTTAGCGCAGACCTGGGACAACACAGAGGTGGACTTCTCACCACAAAGGGCGGCGTTAACAGTCCAGTGGTAGGACAACGTCCTTGCCAAGTGACCATGGTTGTCAAAGGAAATGGACATCTGGCACCACGATTCCCCCCCACAAGGCAACCCATCCCCCCTCACAATGATCCACAGCTCTCCTTGGCACTCCCTGGGGTATTGGAGGTTAGAAACAATGGAATCAAAGGAAAATATATAGTCAAAAAAGTGCTGCAGGGGCCACTGCGAAAAGACTGTGACCCCATCAGTGTGCACGGCAACCTGTAAATGCTGCCTACTTGCAAGCTGGTTCCATTCTGTGGCGAAACTAGCATAGGACGGGAGAGAAAAAAGGTGTGTGGGGACCTTACTTCTCGTCCAAGTAATCAAATCTTTGTACCTGAGGAAAATAGCGCGCGCAACATGAGGACGTAGCGCGCGCAGAAGTCAGCGAAGCGCGTGCTATGAGCGGAAGTGCGCGCAATGTCACATGCAAAGCGCGCGCAATAATACCTTCTTCTTGGAATCTTAAGGAGCAGGACCAAGTCCACCACCGACAGGGGTTTGACGGCGTTGGCAGCCTCGGTCCTGCGACGCTTCTTCTCTGCTTCAGACACGGGAACCCTTTTTTCCAACTTGGCCCACAAAGACCGTTGGACGGCAGACCCTGAGCAAAAAAACTCAACTAGGTCCGCCAAAAGGTCCTCGTTCTTCCACAGGGACCACCCATAGTGGGGGCCCAAAATGCTGGCAATCTTTCCTGACATTGACAGCGTCACATGCGGTGCCGGAAGCATCTGAAACTTTAGAAAAATAGGCGTTTTTGCCCTGTTTATTAGGACATGGGGTTACAAACCCAAGACCCCGAGGTATAGCGCGCGCGATGACGCGCGCTATAGTTTTGTAGTGCGCACTGAGCCATCGCGCGGCAATACCCTGTAGCGCGCACGCAGGGTATGCAGTATACGTGTGTGCCCGGTGTCGTGGCCATGACATCACGAGGCAGATCAGGTGGTGACACATCATGTTGTGCATTAGAAGCGGGTGGCTCGGCAGCCAAGGCCAGCAATGTATCAAGAGTTTGTACGACCGGGTCCGGTGATGACTGTTCGGTCTTGGACGGTTTTGCACGCACATTCCCAGAGTCGTTGGCCACCGCTGTTTTCACGGGGGTGGATAGGTCCTCGAGAGACGCTCGTGTCGTTTTGACACAGCGGCGTGCTGGTATACCATATAGTTGCCGTTTCTTTAGCGCGGTTTTCACCGCACGTGCCCCAGGCTTCACGCGGGTAGCATCAGATTTTGGTCCTGCAATTAACGCTAACGTTAACGTCAACGGGACTGCGTTTTTTCAAGGCCCTTTGTAGTGCAAGAGGAGAGGGATCCGGCGGCGGCGATGGAATGGGATTGTTTGACGAGGTTGCCGCACTTGCATCTACATCCATTGCCGTATCCGGAGTAGTGCCTTGTAGGTCCCATGTAGCACGGTGGCCGTTTGGCGTTGCCACCGGTGACGCTCCGGTTGTGTGTGTAGCAACATGCTTGGGGTTCGGGGTATCCACGTGTCGTCCATCCGCTTTTCGCCATGCTTGCATCTCCGCGAACATGGAGGCCAGCATGTCTTGTTGCGTGTCCGCCCGTTTTTCCGCCACGTCTTGGCGTTCCGCGAGCTTTTGGATACACAAGTTTATCACCTTGAAGTTCTCGTTGATAGCATGTGTGTGTTTTTCCATCATGGTGTTCATGCGCTTGTCAATGATCTCGGGGGTTGGATGGCCGATATGCTTGATGCGGGAGCAGGTGTCGGCGCCGAAATTTTTGCGTGTGTTGAAGACGGGGTCGGTGTGATATGCTCACGTGTGACGTGTAGTTTTGATCCAGCCGTGAAAGCAACTTTTTGAAATTGCGCCATAAGTTCTTGCGCATCCCCTTCGGATTTGCATTGGATGATGCGCATAGACTCCTTGACTTCCATGTCATGAAACACTTGTTCAGTGGCTTCAATGGCATGCAACACATCTGTCTTGGAGTCCAGCACCCTCAAGTTACGGGGGGGGGGGCAAAATCTCACCATCCAGCCGTGAAATTCCCGGTTTTAGCACTTTGTGAGCACATTTAAGGTCATCCATGGTGTGTTTCGGCCTTTGAGGTGCTAAAAACGGATTTAGAGGGCTGCCACCATGAAGTAAGAGGTTGGTTTCCTTTGCAAGTGTCCAATGGTGCTCCATGCAACATATGACGCTGATTTCAAGGGTTCAAGAGGCAATGCGCATGAGTTATTCCCGGTTTTAGCACTTTGTGAGCACTTTTAAGGTCGGCCATGGTGTAGTTCGGCCTTTGAGCTGCTAAAAACGGACTTAGAGGGCTGCTACCATTATGGACCCTAACCCTAACCACCATAATGGACCCTGCGTGCGCGCTACAAGGTATTGCCGCGCGATGGCTCAGTGCGCTTTACAAAACCATAGCGCGCAGCATAGCGCGCGCTATGGCTCGGGGTCTTGGGTTTGTAACGCCATGTCCTAATAAGCAGGGCAAAAACGCCTATTTTTCTAAAGTTTCAGATGCTTCCGGCACCGCATGTGACGCTGTCAATGTCAGGAAAGATTGCCAGCATTTTGGGCCCCCACTATGGGTGGTCCCTGTGGAAGAACGAGGAACTTTTGGCGGACCTAGTTGAGTTTTTTTGCTCAGGGTCTGCCGTCCAACGGTCTTTGTGGGCCAAGTTGGAAAAAAGGGTCCCCGTGTCTGAAGCAGAGAAGAAGCGTCGCAGGACCGAGGCTGCCAACGCCGTCACACCCCTGTCGGTGGTGGACTTGGTCCTGCTCCCGAAGATTCCAAGAAGAAGGTATTATTGCGCGCGCTTTGCATGTGACATTGCGCGCACTTCCGCTCATAGCGCGCGCTTCGTTGACTTCTGCGCGCGCTACGTCCTCATGTTGCGCGCGCTATTTTCCTCAGGTACAAAGATTTGATTACTTGGACGAGAAGTAAGGTCCCCATGCAGAGTGCCCTTGACAGTGGTGTTGTTCTCATCCGGGGTGCATCCAGACGCTGCAGGATTTTCTGCGGTGGGGATAGCCCTTGGCTGCGTCGGTTGTCGGGTGTCATTACACATTGGATGGCAAGTAGTCTGTTCAGTTACATGACGTGGTGCAAGTCCAGTGCAACGTGGTTGCAACAGGATGTGGATAGAACCACCGAGCGAGATGAGCAGGTGCTAGGGCTTATTGCACCTGGGGCCAAGTGCAGGCCCATGGATATATTTGGTGTTGTCCAGAGCAGGTTGTTGAAGGTGCCTCTGAGGCGGCGTCACCTTATACCATGTGTTCTGCACCTTCTGATTTTTGTAGGGAGGCAGGTCACTGCCTTGGTACGCAGATTGGCCAAGTCTGTGCGTCCCAGTACTAGGGTCTCTGTTCAGGCTATTCTTCACAGGTCTGGTTGTCACATAGCACTACAGGGGACGGCAGAGCCGGATGGGGAAGAGACTTGGTGCCTTCTAAAGGTTTGGGAGGACCTGGCCCCCCTCCTTGGGGGTGACATGAGGATGCACACAGCAGTGGTTGCCATGTACATACTACTGGGGGACATGTATGGCACAATGTTTGAAGAGGGTGCATTGCAGGCTCCAGAGGTTGCCCAGGCTTTCCAGAGGTGGGTTTGTCCAGCAATAAGATCACCTTATATTAACTGGATGTTGCACGATGCTACAGTCTTTATTCAGGCCATAAGGCCCTATGGCCTAGGAATGTTTTCGGGGGATCTTTTGGAACGGAGCAACAGGGTGCTGAAGGACATTTGGTCCTCCTTTTGTGATAGAGGTGGGGGGGCAGGAACCCTGGTGTCGCGCCGCATTAAGATGCTCAGGCAGGTTAATGAGCGTCTTTTCCTGCACTTTGAAGTACCAAGGTGGAATGGGACCTCCAGAAGCAACCTGTGCAATGCACAAAAATTGGCTGACGACGTTCGGGCATATTTTGCGGATGAGGAACTGTGGTAGCGCGCGCTATTTGTGTTTTAGCGCGCGCTACATGCTATCTAGTGCGCGCAATGACCACTATCGCGCGCGCTATGCTGTTTTCAAGCGCCGGAACCCTTGAAATCGCGATATGTAATTGGAAGTAGCGTGCTATGACTACGCACTTCAAATGAGCCTCCAATTTGAAATGCATTGACAGACACAGAGATTTGTTCCTTTTCGTCCGTTTTTTTTGGTGATTTCGATTTTTTTGTTATTGCATTTTCCTTTTTGTATTACTGCTGGAACAGGGGTACTTTAATGTAACCCTCTTGCCCATGCAGCCCGTGGGCTGGGGGTATCCGCCTCCTGCAACACCGCCAACAACTGCTGCAGGGGCCACAGGAGCAGGTGCGACACCGCAACCACCGCCACATGCAGCTGTACAACCGGGACTGCAGCAGCCGTCCACGACGCCGTGGAGCATGCAGCCACAGGTACTTGCCGTGCGCACTACTGTTTCCGTTGCGCGTGCTACGCTCTTGTTGTGCGTGCTAGCTGTCTCGTTGTGCGCACTACGCACATCCTCGTTGCGCGTGCTTTGTCTTGTTTTCCGCAGACGCTATCCCAGCAGCTGACCCAGTTCTCCCCAACTCAGCCTCTGTGGCCCGCGCCGCAGTCCCCGTTACGAGCTGCCTCACAGCAGCTGTCTCCCATGCTGTTCCCCGGTGGGTCGCCCACCTTTAAATTGGGCTCCCCAGTGCGCGGCAGTCTTCCAGTGGGCCAAGTGCAGCAAGTGCTCTTCGGCCCACTGCCAGTGCAGCAGCAGCAGCAAATGTAGCAGCAGCAAGTGCAGGCTGCGGCCCAGCAAGTCAACAGCCCAGAATAGCAGTAGCAGCAGCAGCAGCAGCAGGTCCAACCAAGACAGCAGCAACCCCAAGTGCAAGCACAGTTTCAGTCTCCCCCACCCGGGCCACGTACGGGCTTCGCCTTCAGCAGCAACTTCAAGAACCGAATCTGGCCCAACCAAAACAGCACCATCTGCGCCCAAGGGCCCGACTGGGCATGGCTGAAGGACGTGACACCGGCCTACCTCTTCGAGGTGGCCTTCTACAAGTTCTCGCGCCAAAGGGCCACGGCCATTGCCAAGATCCCAGACGGAGCCGTGAAACCCTGCTGGCATGACGAGAGCATTACTGGCCACTAGTGCAGTCTGGCGAACCTGTTGAACCCCTCCGTGCCAACCCAAGAAGGACAAGCTACCTGTGGACAGTGCAAGGTGGAGGAGTACGAGCTGCTGTTCTCGTGCTGGGCAAGTTATGGGTGGGGTCACGTTCGGACCCACACGCCTCCGGGTGCCACCGCAAAGACCGTCCACCACTTCTACTTCAACAAGGACCCACCGAGCTTCATCAACGCGACCGACGCGGGGGCAATGGCCTTCAAGAACGAGTGCGCCTCGGTGAGAAGTGCGGGTGCCAGTTTGCTGCGGGGGTCAGCCAAGAAAGGAGCCAGTGCCGCAAGGGCACTTGCAACCGGCGCCAAAGTCAAAACCACGGCGGTCAAGGACGAGGAGCAGCCGCAGCAGCAGCAAGTGCAGCAGCAGCAGCTCCAACAGCAGGCAGCACATGGTGCTGGGACGCACAGCATAGAAGGTAAAAAATGGTAGGAAAATGCTGAGCATATTGCTCAGGATATTTGGGGATGCTCAGCATTCATGCTGAGCAAATGGGACTCATATTGCAGGGTTGATCTCGGAAGTCCCAGCCAAAATTTCTTCCTAGCTCCCCCGGCACGGTCGGCTGCGAAGCCCATGGAACATTCCTGCCGATATCGGTTGCGTTTTGGGACCCGATCTGGCTGCCAAAACTTCCGAGCATCTTTCCGAGGGATTTCAAAAACTTCCAGGTGTTTTTCCATCGGTTTTTTGTACAATGACCTACACCGTTCTTGGTTCCCAAATCCCACACCTTAGCAAAGAAACACACAAAAAGACAAGCATGACCGTTCACTTACGCTTGAAATGTGAATGCCCAGTGGCTTGCCTGTTCATTTCACCTTGAACTGTGAATGCTGTACTCTCCTTCGCTGAGCATCTGCACAGGACAGCCATCGCTTGACATGGCATCCACATCCACCACCACACGGCGATACTTCTTGGGTTGAGGTTGGGGTTCAGGGTTGTCACTGGATGATGAGGAAGAATCTGAGGCACTTACTGTGGAGGCACCAGATAGGTGCACAGCATCATCATCCGAATCATTATCCTGAGGACTGCTACTGCTCCCACTATCACTGCTGCTGCTGCTGCTGCTGCTGCTGCTGCTGCTGTTGCTGCTGTTACTGCTGCTACTGCCACTGCCACGAGGGCCCACAAGTTGCTGCTCAATGTCGCTATCAACAATGGGTACACGCGCCAACTTCGTACGTCTCATGGGTTGAACACGCTGCTGCTCGTTCAAACCCGTAGGACCTTGAAATGAAGCAGCACTGTCCTCGCCCTCCGAAGGGGGTGCAATATCAACTGTCGCAGGGTTAGAAACTCGGCTTTGAGGGATGGGCCCCACACGTCCCTTACCCTTTCCCTTGTCCTTTAGCGCCTTACGGCGTGCAGCACAGGACTTAAATGTGGCACGGCTCTTCAAACCCAGTTTGGGCCAGTTGCAGACAGCTTCCCTGTCCAGTGGTACCCATTGACGGACACCACGCTTTGAGCCACAGGTCCCACACACACATACCACATCACTCTCGGGATTTGCACCTGGAAAGGCGCATTTCACCGAACGGGTGTCTGGGTGCATATATAGGGAGCAACCACCTCCATCCTGGAAATGCACCAAATGCTCTAAGAGGCGTTGGATGACCACATGCCACACGGGCTTGGCAGCAACCATGCACGCCTCCAGAACAACGTTTCGTTGCACGGGCGCCCAAATTTTGGCACACGGGATCTTCTTTTTTTTCTGCACGAACTTCTGATACAGCTCATGCTTCAAACTTTCACTAATACTGGCATCTTGCCTGGTACTAGTGACGGGGGCATATCTCTTGGCCACCCTCAGATCCCGCTCGCCGGCCTCATCGGAATACAGCATGGGTGTCCGTGGATTAAACCATGTGTGGGACCACCCATGCATATATAAGGTTGCAGTGCAACCTTCTTCAGCAAACTCGGGGATGATGTGCACAATATATGTGTACAACATCCCCATAGCTTGCCATGTGACAGTTGCCAGGTTATTACAACCATAGCATAGATGCACCATGTGGCAAAATGCCACCACCAAGGAATGGAAAGGCAGGGGGAGCACCATACCCCCTGCTAGTCTGCCCATGACTGTGCGGGCCTCGCGACCTGTGAGGCTAATGCCTGCCTGGAATCTACCTCGTACGTGACGCATGTGCTGCCTGCTATCAGGTGGCAGAGATCCAGGATCATACCTCCTTGCCACATGTGCTATGACCTGGAGTAGGTCATGGTTGTAGGGCGCTGGTAGTGTTCGACCTATGACACCCAGGATCCTGGAGGCTGTTCCTTTGGTGTTGTGCAATACGGGTTGCACAATATATACCTCTTCCAGGTTAGAAACCCCCTGAAACTTATGGGACCCACGCACACCATTGAGACATCCTCCTTTGTGCAAAAAGAGTTCTCCCGCCCCATCCTTATTCACCCAGGGACACGCCACACAGCCCTTTTGCCGGCACTCAGACCACAAATGGTGGTGATCGGCAGTGATTGCCCCGAGCCTTATCTGCAGGGTGGTGTTGTACACTGCACCAGCATACTTCATACGTTGCTTAAATTTACAAGAAGGCAGGGCTTGTAAGGCCTCTGCACGTATGGGTAGCCACTGGCAATCACTGACCTTGGGAAGCTCTTGCCAGGTCAACATGTCTGTGCACCTAGGCACATTGCCAGACATTGGCAACCAGTGTCCCTGGAAATCAATTATACTGATTTTTGTGTTCATATTTGGACGGCCCCGGGGCTGGTAACCGTGTCCGTAGAGGCCTAAGGTCAGGGTGGCATGGGGTGGTGGGGGTTTCTGCCGGCCTTGGGCAGCCAATGAGCCACACTTCTGTAGAAGTAGGTGGCACAGCTGTGGTAACAACTTCCTGTTGTCCAGGGAGTAGTCCACTGCAGGAAGATGCAGGTCCTCCTGTTGCCTTAAAGCAACCATTGACCAACCAACCCCTGGTTGGAGATGGTCTAAGGTGCGCAAGAAAGCGGCTGGCACCACATGCTCATGGCGAAGGCGAAGTGCAGCAGCCTGGCACTCTGGTGCTTGGGTGACTGATGTGGCCCGTGTGGTAGGCAAAGGGCCAAGGGACCTACGCACAACTGTGAAGGTGCCACTTGGGGGGCGCTGTAGCTGGTCTAGGTCCTTGGCCTGCAAGGGGGTGGCCGTGGGGAAGTTCATGGCAAAGGCTGACACCATGAATTGATCAGCTGGAATAGGGCATATGCTGGCAAATGCCTCCAGCTTGGAGATCTCCCCCTTCACCCATATAGCATGGTTGTTCACAACAAATTCATGGTGAAACATGGTGCCTGGGAAACAGAAGATTGCGGTAGGCCACTGTTTTGGTTGGTTTCAAAGGAACCATGTATGGAAAGCCCCAACCAATACCTTTCACCAGAACCTTTTTTTGCCAGGATTGCTCCAACCAGTTTCGAGATCCAAGGGTCCAAAGTGTGCTCGACTATCCGCCCCCTCACTCTGCGCCACTGTTTTGGTTGGTTTCAAGGAAACCATGTATGGAAAGCCCCAACCAGTACCTTTCACCAGAACCTTCTTTTGCCAGGATTGCTCCAACCAGTTTCGAGATCCAAGGGGCCAAATAATGCTCGACTATCCGCCCCCTCACTCTGCGCCACTGTTTTGGTTGGTTTCAAGGAAACCATGTATGGAAAGCCCCAACCAATACCTTTCACCAGAACCTTCTTTGGCCATGATTGCTCCAACCAGTTTCGAGATCCAAGGGTCCAAAGTGTGCTCGACTATCCGCCCCCTCACTCCGCGCCACTGTTTTGGTTGGTTTCAAGGAAACCATGTATGGAAAGCCCCAACCAGTACCTTTCACCAGAACCTTCTTTTGCCAGGATTGCTCCAACCAGTTTCGAGATCCAAGGGTCCAAAGTGTGCTCGACTATCCGCCCCCTCCCTCTGCGCCACTGTTTTGGTTGGTTTCAAGGAAACCATGTATGGAAAGCCCCAACCAGTACCTTTCACCAGACCCTTTTTTTGCCAGGATTGCTCCAACCAGTTTCGAGATCCAAGGGTCCAAAGTGTGCTCGACTATCCGCCCCCTCACTCTGCGCCACTGTTTTGGTTGGTTTCAAGGAAACCATGTATGGAAAGCCCCAACCAGTACCTTTCACCAGAACCTTTTTTTTGCCAGGATTGCTCCAACCAGTTTCGAGATCCAAGGGTCCAAAGTGTGCTCGACTATCCGCCCCCTCACTCTGCGCCACTGTTTTGGTTGGTTTCAAGGAAACCATGTATGGAAAGCCCCAACCAGTACCTTTCACCAGAACCTTCTTTTGCCAGGATTGCTCCAACCAGTTTCGAGATCCAAGGGTCCAAAGTGTGCTCGACTATCCGCCCCCTCACTCTGCGCCACTGTTTTGGTTGGTTTCAGGGAAACCATGTATGGAAAGCCCCAGCCAGTACCTTTCACCAGAACCTTTTTTTGCCACGATTGCTCCAACCAGTTTCGAGATCCAAGGGTCCAAAGTGTGCTCGACTATCCGCCCCCTCACTCTGCGCCACTGTTTTGGTTGGTTTCAAGGAAACCATGTATGGAAAGCCCCAACCAGTACCTTTCACCGGAACCTTTTTTTGCCAGGATTGCTCCAACCAGTTTCGAGATCCAAGGGTCCAAAGTGTGCTCGACTATCCGCCCCCTCACTCTGCGCCACTGTTTTGGTTGGTTTCAAGGAAACCATGTATGGAAAGCCCCAACCAGTACCTTTCACCAGAACCTTCTTTTGCCAGGATTGCTCCAACCAGTTTCGAGATCCAAGGGTCCAAAGTGTGCTCGACTATCCGCCCCCTCCCTCTGCGCCACTGTTTTGGTTGGTTTCAAGGAAACCATGTATGGAAAGCCCCAACCAGTACCTTTCACCAGAACCTTCTTTTGCCAGGATTGCTCCAACCAGTTTCGAGATCCAAGGGGCCAAATAATGCTCGACTATCCGCCCCCTCACTCTGCGCCACTGTTTTGGTTGGTTTCAAGGAAACCATGTATGGAAAGCCCCAACCAGTACCTTTCACCAGAACCTTCTTTTGCCAGGATTGCTCCAACCAGTTTCGAGATCCAAGGGTCCAAAGTGTGCTCGACTATCCGTGTACCCTTCGTGAACGGCCGTTAAGTGGCCGTTTGAATAATTGCGTGAATTTCACGTGAATTTACCCAAATTTTGAGGTTTTTGGGGGAAAATGCCATATTATTGGTTCATTCCGAGGGATTTGAGGAGCCAAAATTCCTCCCCTAGCTTCGTTACGCATCATCCAATGAAAGTCCCGCCCCAAAAGCATCCATCATGTCCGAACCGTGCCCAAAACGAGAGGTGCCGGAACCCGGCAAGCCTGTAGCCGATTCACGGCCTTGAATTCACGTGAATTCGTACGAAATTCGCACGAATTCGCACGAATTTCGTACGAATTTCGTACGAATTTCGTACGAATTTCACGTGAATTCACGTGAATTCATACCAATTTCACCCTTGTGCACCCCCTCATTTGTCCTAACACCCGGGGTACCTCCCCCCCAAACACCCCTGCAGGCACCCTGGTTACAGGCAACATGTGCACATGTGTGTGGGTGTGCCTTTGTGTGGGGTGTGTGGGTTTGTGTGGGTTTGTGTATGGTTGTATGGTTGGGTTTGCATGTGGGTGGATGCGTGACTTCCTGTTTGTTTCTACGTGCGGGCGTGCGTCTGTGTGTTGGTGTGTGTGAGGATGTGGGGGCCACCCGACCACATACGCACACAAACCCGCCCCAAACCTCACACCAACACCCACACACCCACACACACAACCACGGACCCATGGATACACACCCACACACAAACACGCACCCACGCGCACAAACCAATCAACACACACACACACACACACACATCCACTGTCCAGGTACGTATGAGGGTGTGTGGGCGGGCAGTGTGTGGGTATGGGTCGAGTGGGGGGCTGTTTGCTTTCATTGAGGGTATGTGTGTGTTTGTGCATGGGTGTGTGTGTGTCTCTGTGTGGGGGGGGGGGGGGTGTATGACTGTCTTTTTGGTTATGGGTGTGGGCGTGCGCCTTTGTGTGTGGGGCGGGTGAGCATGTGAGGAGCACCAGACCAGATATACGCACAAGCCATACACACACACACACACACACAGTGCAGCAATGTAAGCAAGAAAAAGCCGATTCTCAACAGAGCATGAATCTTTGACAGTAAGAGGAAAATGTTGCTCTCATGTATGTCCGGGAGATGAATGACGTCACAAACCGTTCACAAGGTTAGACAGGTCACTGCAACGTTGACTAGCAATTAGCATTGTGACGTGCACATGAAACGCTTTGACGTGGCGACTTCACAATTCGTGAGGAACAAGATATGTAATCGCTCTGCACAATGGCGAAGAACAGTTTCATGTGGTCGGCGATACAAATCATAGTCAATCGTCTTACCTACAGCAAAATCATTCTCGTGAACCACAGAACCAGACAAAGCAAGGGAGGAACCATTCCTATGACCGTCAAGCAGGATTTCTCGTAACCTTTTCATGAAGCGCTTACATCTAGAATTGCAGTCCGTACAACCGTTCAATCCAGGCATTGGAAGGTTCAGGATATATTCACACACACACACACACACAAAATCCCCTGCATTACCGCTGGCGACAACGTCGTTTGGGTAGGGGATGGTCTGCCATATACTCAAGCAACTGCAATCTGGAGTCTGGCATGGAGGTGTGTGCAAGTGAATCGGAAACAGATGTAACATCCAGAAACCGGCAGCGCTTGGCTGCCCGTTGACGTCCTTTGCCTCCTATAGGTGGATTGGGGAGTTGTGGTACCTTGTGTTCAGTGATGAGCGGGGAGATTGCATAATGGGCAACAAGTTTCATCAGGAATGTCAGTCCCTTACAAAGCTTTTTTGACCAAGTGCGCAGGAGAAACATATAGAATATTGCCAAATTTCTACTGGGTACTGCAAAGCATAGTTTGGTGGCAACACGACAGAGGGGAAGGAAGACTGGCCATCGCTGGGTGACAAGGGAAAGTGGCAGGTGAAACCAAAAATGGACGAAGATGTATTTTGCAGTAGTACAGAGTTGGTAGATGGTGGAGTATGGTATGTACGAGAAAATAGTAGAGTACCATAGTACACGGGGAAGGTATGTGACTGGTGCTGTTTTCTCAACAAGTAACTCCATGTGTTTCAGGGATAGCACCGGTGGTAGTATGCTGGTGGTCAGAGAAAAGGTGGGAACGGACTTCAGAGAGGTGGTTGTCAACAAACTTGCAGATTGCAACAAACAGTATTTTGGAGGACAGGGCACAACCCAGGGCAATTCATCGAGAAATTGATTCCATGTCAATGGCAAATCGGAATAAGAGGAATATGCTCGACGTACCACTGGCATCCACCAAGACAGTGGATATGTTTTTTGCAGGAATTCCCACACAATATGGGCACAATTGGAAATAAATAGCACAGGGTGGGTGTGTAGAATGGAAGCTAAGTTGACCAAATTCACTGCCATGCCATGTACAATACGTGCTGCATGTAGAGAATGCACATCAGGGTACCGAGACACTGGGATACGCGGGGTAAGGCAGGACAGGAGTACCTTGTTTTTCATACCCCAATGAATTTCAGGACCTACACAGGAAATCTGGAGTTGCAATGTGTTGAAACTAGTGCCTAGTTGCTCAACAGTCAAGGGAACACGATAGATTTCCGTGAGAAGCCGTTTGACCCGCTGGACTGTCGCCAGAAGGTTGTGTTTAGGGCAAAGTCCTACAACATTATCAACATAGCGACACAGTTTTGTATGTTCAGGTAAACGGGCATCCCAATTGATGGTGCTTTCAGCATGCATGAGGATGACATTTGCATTCTGCGAGGCCATCTGAGCACCAATGGCCACTCCAGTGTATTGTTCAAATATGTCAGAACCAATTTGGAATAAGTCATTCAAGTAGGCATCCAAGGTAATGCGATCAACCAATTCTCGACTGGAGAACACAGAATAATATTTGGGGGACTTTTTTCCAATGCAATCTAACTGTGAATCGGAACCATGGGCCACAGAAATGTATATATCCTTTTCTGTACGGCGGTAACAATACATTTTGGTACAGCGGTCGAAAAGGTTAGTGTAAGCTGGCCTGAGCATGGACCTGTCCAAGCTGGGGAACATTCGTTTCAGGTCCAGCTCAAAACCGGCAACGTCGACATTCAATGCTGAAAAGTACTGTTGTGCCGGGCGCAGAAATTGGGTAACCAGCTGTTGCTGTGTAAGGATTTGTAAAGAAAAGAAAGAACTTTGAAAAAGACGGCATGCAACCGAAGCCGCACGACTAACAATGCGGGAATGGCGTTTCCAGGGATGGGCACCATTACTAAAAATTTCCCTGGTGGCAACATCAGCAATGGGCTGGGTCGGTTGGTACGGAAGACTTTTGCCTTTTATTGAAAGAATGACAGAGGGGGGATACACCTGTTTCGTATGTCGATGCCCATATGGGTATATCGGTGGCGCATACAGTATGTTATCCGTAAGGTGCATCTGCTGTTGGGCATCGTGTAGTAGTATGTTTTTTACTGTACATAACGTTTGTGGTGTGATGGGATGGGATGGAACAGGCAACAGGGGTGTTTTGATGGAAATACCTTTGAGTGTGGGCACCTGAAGGGACAATGTGTTCCGCAGGCGGAGGGGAGACAAATGATTGAGAATCTCAGGATACACTCGGACACACAAGTTATAATACAAAAGCAGGACATTGCGTGCCCGGGTGGGAGAACGACAGGTAAATAAATGACGGTAATTGACTGCCTGTGTGAACACATATAAGATCAATCGGTAAAAGGTAACAATTGTGGCCACAACATACAGTAAGGGGTATTTATCAACACGTACGGGCAGGAGTTCTGGGAATGTGTGTTGAAAAGACTTGAGTGTTGCTGTGCGAATACAAGACTGAGCGACTGAAGAGGATTGGAGAGTAGATGTCAGGAGTGTATGCACTTTAGCAGCAAACTGTGTAAAGGGAAAGGGGGCAGCCTTTGGTAATTGTGATTTCAGGGACTCCAGGTGCTCTGCAAGACGTCGATGAGCAGTCACAGACGCCGGAATAATTGTATGGTTGAGGGGTGCGTGTAACAATTGGGTAAGGGGTGTGGGGTGTTGGGGCGTCACAATTTCCGGTCCTGTTGCAATGAAATTATCTTCGTGAGAATGAGCAGTCACATAATTCTGATAATCAGCAATGGACAATTGCAAACGATCCTGGGTGAAGGTCTGTGACAATTTGTGTGGGTGGCAGAGGGGTACAATCAGGATTTTGTGGAGGTATTGTTTGAGAATTCGGGGCAAAGTAGTAGCATGAATGAAATCAGCAAACCACTTCTTGATGTGCACCACATCCAGGGCAGTAATGCAGGGGATACGTAAGAGCAGAAAATATGGCATGTCGATGTGGAAATGTCTATTGATCAATGGGAAGAACCGTGTTTGCATGACGTGGAATTTCCAAGCTGGGACCACACCTTTTGCTTGCACCAAAATCTTTAGAGCATCTGCACCAGAGATAGTAAGACGTCGCAATGAGAGTTGATGGTCCCAGAATTGAACATTCATCAAAGCACATTGAGTGATGGTTTTGAGCATTTTGTGACGTACGAGCCATCGAATGAAACCCTTGGATCGTCGTTTTTGGGTGTTGAGTGTGGGTGGATTGTTGGCAATAGTTTGCTGTTCAATACGATCAGCTCCTGAGTGTGACAGCATTTTGACAGGGATGGGTAGGAAATTAAAAAATCCTAGAGTGTGCAATGTACGAAAATAAAGCGGTCCTTTATAAGGGGAGGTATGTTGAAGTTTGGCCCATGCCATGGCCTGTTGCAATTCCTCTCGCCAACGAGCAAACACCGTACGGGGTCGAGAAATGACACCCGTTTGTCCATAATATATGGCAGTGAGGAGCGGGGAGAAGGATGCATATAACCATTGTCCGGGTTGTTCCATACCTTTGAGCGCAGCCCAATCAACGAGACACAGAAGCTTTCGAATATGAGCCATAGGCGCATAAGGCAGGATAGGGATACATCGAGTAACAGACCTCTGAATGGCAGTCCATGCATTGGGCCGATTAAGGTTTTCAAATGCATCTTGACGGATCAGTCGTTCAGTGTTCCATACATGCCAGAAAAACTGTTTGCCATCACATGGGGGGACATATGCTGGCACACCGGAAGCAACATGGACATATGGTACAGGGGGATGGGCTGGCATATATGTAGCAGGCACTTTGGGCATACAAATATGGGTAGGCAAAGTAACAAATTTATGTCCAATGTGTTTAAGTGGTGAAGCTGTGATGGCTGTGAATGTAGAGGTGTTAATGGGCCACAAAATGGATGCCAACGGGTTTTGGAAAAGCCATAGGGCTTCAGATGTGGACGTAGAATATGTGAGTTGGCTGGCATATCGTTCCAGACACCAGTTGGGAATATGTACACTGAGATCAGGTGTCAGCAAAAGAACAAACCGTGCAGGTGCTGATGGATACAGTAAACACTGCAACATTGCAGGGAAAATATTGTATGTGGTATTATGCAGGTATGGACGGTAGCATATACAGTTAACATATCGTTTGGCCTGGAGGAAGGACCATGGGGAAACGTACCAGTCCATGGTATCCGTATCAGCCGCAGGAATATGCATGTATGGCAAAACAGAATGATGGTTCAAGGGAGCATGCAGTTCCATATCCACTCCCAGCGCGATATGGAGACTTCGTGTGAGCATATGAAGGGTTGCCTTGTATTGTCGATGTGTATATGGTGCTGTAGGTTTTTTTACATGTGGGATATAATACAGTAGATTCCAGAGGTAATTAGTAAGTTTCAAAAGCCATGGTAAAAAGCAACGAATAGTAGAAGGTAAAATATCAATCCAACAGGCGAGTCCCCTACAACGACAGAATTGGAGCCACATGGTACGTAAGTAGGGGTAACGATATGTAGAATGAGCAAAAGCACGAACAAATTGGGATGGTGGATAGGGAGAGTCCATACAAAAGGGGGCAATGACATCAGACAGATCACAGGAGGGGCGGGACAATTTTTGTGACTGCTTGACATCATTGAGCATGCTATGTAAACAGTCCTGCATTTTATTAAGTCCCAAAAATTCTTCAAGAACATCCAGATGACTGAGACCATGTCGTATGTCAGCAAGTTGATTCACTTGATTCGGTAGAGCATCAGAATCCATAAACCAGTACTGACATGTCCAGAAACAGGATGGTATCACCCACTGCTGGGAAAAGATGGAAAGGGATGGGAAACAAGGCGGTCGACTTGAGAAGACCGGTCTCTGTGTTCGTGGGCATGAACAAGTCCAATACAGAAAATTGGAAGACCGGTCACACAAGGGCGTAAGCGCCGGGGAAAGGGCAATACGGGGTCGTAGGGGCTCAGCTACACATTTTTTGCGACATCAGCGGTAGCTGCAAGATTGTTGTGCACCCCTCGGACAGTAACATTGGGAACAGGAGTTCCATCATCGTCGACGGCAACTGCCTCAAATTTGTCGTTGTCAATGAGTTCAGTGATACGACCAGGACAAGCAACCCACGGTTCAACGTTAGAGCGACGGAAGGTGAACCAAACAGCTTGGCCTTTGACCGGCTGCTCCGGGGACCGGCAATCATCAGAAAAAACGTACAGCGTAAGGGATTTTCCAGCAAGCGCCGCATCAATCTTGTTGCCAAGAGAATCAACTTTCCGATGAATTTCGTGTTTGAACTGGTTCATACCATCTTCCAAAGCATCCATGCGTCGATGAAGTGGGTCGGGGTCCGGTAAGTCCAGCGCCATAGATTGGGGTACATCGGCAGATTGAGATTGAGAAAACAAATCGGGTTGTGAATAGGGAAGAGAAGAGTTGGTACTTTGAGATTGAGAAAGAGGGGGCTGTCCACTTTGCAGCGATCGCGCCACCGCCAAATTCAGCGTGGGACGGCCCAGCACAATGGGAGTAAGGGACTGAGCAGGAGGAGTAGCGCTCTGGAAAAGTTCCATTTTCAAATCAATGTCGCCGTCTTTGCTGGACTTCAGGCGATTGATAGCATCATCTCGATGTTCATTGGTGGCAAAACCAAGAAGAACGTTGGTATTTTTTTCATAGATGCATTCCAAATTGGAAATTGCCTTGGACAGAATTTCTTTGTCCATATCATCCGCCTGCCTGGTAAGATGAATGACGATGCCCCATTTAATGTTTTTCTTAAGAAGAACATCAGCATGCTGCGGCAGGGCATCCGCCAAAATTTCACGCACCGTATTGGCCATAGCATCCGGATCGGAAACGCGAGGCATAGTGCCGGTGGCAGAATCCAAAAGGCAATCAGACTGTTTATGCCCCACAAGCTTTTTGTGAAATTCACACCAATACTGTGGTTTGCCAGTACCAGGCCACGTACCAACAGCTTCGTCGCCATTTTTGTAATTGTCAGGGCGCTTTTGAAGTGCACTGTTTTCGGGACAATTTTTAGAGAAGTGACCCGTTTTGTGGCACTTGAAACACGTAAGGGTTGTCATGATGACGTTGTCAAGGACCGGTTGTGATAGTACAAGCGGCAGCAAGAGATGAGCTGAGAGGTCGAACACCGCGCGTACAAGCAGCTATTCTCAGCGCACACAGTGCAGCAATGTAAGCAAGAAAAAGCCGATTCTCAACAGAGCATGAATCTTTGACAGTAAGAGGAAAATGTTGCTCTCATGTATGTCCGGGAGATGAATGACGTCACAAACCGTTCACAAGGTTAGACAGGTCACTGCAACGTTGACTAGCAATTAGCATTGTGACGTGCACATGAAACGCTTTGACGTGGCGACTTCACAATTCGTGAGGAACAAGATATGTAATCGCTCTGCACAATGGCGAAGAACAGTTTCATGTGGTCGGCGATACAAATCATAGTCAATCGTCTTACCTACAGCAAAATCATTCTCGTGAACCACAGAACCAGACAAAGCAAGGGAGGAACCATTCCTATGACCGTCAAGCAGGATTTCTCGTAACCTTTTCATGAAGCGCTTACATCTAGAATTGCAGTCCGTACAACCGTTCAATCCAGGCATTGGAAGGTTCAGGATATATTCACACACACACACACACACATACAGACACACCCTTCCTGCACCTCACACCAACACGCGCATACACACAAACACACACAACCGGACACCCAACTACACATGGACACAACGACCCACCCACCCACACACACACACACATCTGCAGAAACCCATCCACACACACAGACAGACACACATACACACACACACACACAGAACCCCCCCCCCCCCTAAACATCTAACCGTGGCACATCCACTGTCCAGGTACGTATGAGGGTGTGTGAGCGGGCAGTGTGTGGGTGTGGGTTGAGTGCATGGGGGGCTGTTTGCTTTCATTGAGGGTATGTGTGTGTTTGTGCATGGGTGTGTGTGTGTGTATGTGTGTGTGTGTGTGTTTGTGTGTGTGTGTGTGTGTGCCGGGGGGGGGGGGGGCAGGTACAGGGAAATGTGTGTGGGTGTGGGCACTTCGTTATTGCATAGGTGGTGTTGGTGTGGCTCTTCTGCCAGTGTCCTGCAAAAAAGGTACGAAATTCGCACGAAATTCGCACGAAATTCGTACGAAATTCGTGCGAAATTCGTACGAAATTCGTGCGAATTTCGTACGAATTTCGTGCGAATTTCGTACGAAATTCGTCCCCAAAGTGTACCGTGAATGTGGTTGTTACGAATTTCGTACGAAATTCGCACGAATTTCGTACGAATTTCGTACGAATTTCGACCAATTTGCATGAATTTGTATCATTTTTATGCAGAACAAACACACTCAGCCCATAGCACACAGCACAGCAACACAACAACAACACAGAAGAACAACACAGTCACCCCATATCACACAGCACAGCAACACAACAACAACACAGAAGAACAACACAGTCAGGTCATCAGCAACAGTCACCAATGAGGAGCAGCAGACAGACGAAGCACAACAAGCAGCAAGCAAAACAACGGTACCAACACAGCCGAAAAGCAGGCATTACACACACATCATGACAATCAGCAGCAACAAACACAAACGACAGACAGTCACAAACTACAAACAGCACAAAAGTATTGTCCCACATGATTCAACAACAGGCAGCCACCAATCCAACCATCCACACCCACTCATAGCACACAGCACAGCAACACAACAACAACACAGAAGAACAACACAGTCAGGTCATCAGCAACAGTCACCAGTGAGGAGCAGCAGACAGACGAAGCACAACAAGCAGCAAGCAAAACAGCGATACCAACGCAGTCGAAAAGCAGGCATTAAACCCACATAATGACATTCAGCAGCAACAAACACAAACGACAGACAGTCACAAACTACAAACAACACAAAAGTATTGTCCCACATGATTCAACAAAACCACCCAAGAACCCAAGAACCACCAATGCATGCACATATCACCCAGGCACGCACACACCATGCACCCACGCCCACACAAACAACAACCCCTCCGACCAGGCACACCCACACACACAAAAATGACACAAATTCATGCAAATTGTTTGAACTTCGTACGAATTTCGTACGAAATTCGTACGAAATTCGTACGAAATTCGTAACAACCACGTATTGAGGGACGAAATTCGTACGAAATTCGCACGAAATTCGTACGAAATTCGCACGAATTTCGTACGAATTTCGTGCGAACTTCGTACGAATCTCGCACCATTTTTGCAGGACACTGGCAGAAGAGCCACACCAACACCACCTATGCATGTACCGGAGTCCCCACACCCACACACATTTCCCTATACCTGCCCCCCCGGCACCCACACACACATACAGTGCAGCAATGTACACACACACACACACCGCACATGTTGTTGTTGTTGTATGAAATCAAAAGTACCCCCTTTGCACATGGGGGACCCCCTGAACACTTGGGGGATTTACAGATGTGGCCCCTGGGGACAACGCCCCCCCACTCATTCGTGGGTCGTCCCCATTGAAAAACCCCCTGCGCACATGGGGGACCCCCTGATCACTTGGGGGATTTACTCCATCTTGTCGGCCACGTGCGTATTGCACTGCACTAGGCATGCCCCACACATGCCCCACCCATTGTGTTTTCCTTGGCTAACCTTGTGTTGTACCGTTTGTCCATTTCTTTGTTTGTTTTGTTTTTTTTTAAAAAAAAAAAAGGAAACACACCTGTGTCCATCGGTCCATCAGCGTTGAAATTGTCCACCTGTGAAGCGAAGCGGAATGCCCCTCTAGGCAGACAACACACCAGCAATGTACACAGTCACACACACCCCGCACAGACACACACACACACACACACAGGAGGAGGGGGCCACCCCTTCTTTCATGTACCGCAATATCCAAAGAAGCTCCCGGGGGGGCTGGCGCCCCCCCTGGTCGATCACTGGGGGGCCACCCCTTATTTCATGCACCACAGTTCCCGAGGAGCACACACACACACACACACACACACACACACACACACACACACACACGGTATGTGGCAGCACGAAACAACTACACGCAACATACCTCAGTCTGGATGCACCCAATCGCACGTAGAAATAATATGGTGATTGGTCTGTGCTGTTGATTGCTCTGTGTGCTTGTTGCTGTCTGTGTCATGTTTGTAATTTGTCTTCATGGTTGCTTGCACATTGCTGCATTTTGTGCATGGTCGCACGTAGAAAAAACCTGTGAAGAGAAAAGGAGTACCCTCCCTAACCTTAACCGCACTGCAACAAGCAAGACACCCTCCTAACCCCACACCCAGACACTCAGGTGTAAGTGGGGGTCTCCTTGCCCCCCCCCCCCCTCCCAACCCTAGACGTGGTTGATTACGCTCCTATGGTTTGACCCAATGGACCCCCCAACCCCACCCTCATGCATCTACTAGCAACTATCACCTTTGCCCTTCCCAACAACTGTGTGAGCAATGCAACAATGGTTTGACCAGAATGGACCCCCCACCACTGCATCCACTATCACCTATAACCTATGCCCTTCCCAACAAATTTGTGAGCAACGCAACAAAGCATAAGAAATGTAATGTGTATAATGGTTTGATTTGTTATGTGTGTTCTAGTGTAGAACAAATCTAGGCTAGAATGATTCCTGTTCTAGTCTACGTTCTAGCTAGATGTTGTAGGCTAGAACGCCCTCGCGATGTCGTTTTAGGCTAGAACGAAATTGTGCGTGCTAGCGTGTATCTAGGGATCTACAAAAGGAATTGTTCAATATCCAATGTGTGCAACAAATAGCAGTGACAAGACAAAATTGGGGCCGATTCGTACGAATTCGCACGAAATTCGCACGAAATTCGTGCGAATTTCACATTCTTGTGAATCTGTGAATCTAGCGTGAATTTATGCGTGAATTTGGGTGCGTGAATTTCACATTCACGGTGATCTCACCAAATGTGTTGAACCATGCGGCTACTTCAAAACTGTAAATTGCAGACATTTGTTGGATCTTACTTTGGGCGAAGATAGCACGACAAAAGCACACGATAGCACCAAGTTACGAGCAAAACACAGCAAAAATAGGTGAAATTCACGGTACCGTGAATCTCGGATTCAAACGGCCGGTTCACGAAGGGTACACGCCCCATGCCACAGGCACAACAAGCACAAGCGGGGCTGGAAGCATGAATGGATGCCAACAGGCAGTTCAGGTGCAGCTGCAGTTCATTTCAGTGCCTCGAATGGGAATATATACCTCCCTCTCAGTCCTCCCCCTCAGACTCAGGCTCAGGCCGAGGCTGTGCCTTGTGAGAGGCCTCGGCCTTGGTCTCAGGGGGCACAATGAGGAGAATCAACTCCCCTGGCCCGGAATCACCCCCATGGATGAGGGGGAAGGACCTCATCCAATTGCGAGGTCGGTGGGCAGACCCCTTCACATAGTCAACGACAGTCCTGACCTGTGTGACTATGCGAAGGGGCAGTGACCCCTGGTCCCCTGGTCCCCCTCCACTCCAGCCTACATATGGGCTGCGGCTGATCTTCTTCCTCCTCTTACCTGAAGGGGCCCCAGAGTCAGGGGCCGCCCGCCCTCTCTTCACGCCTGTGGAGGAAGCAGGCACCTTGGAATCTGAGTCAGATGACTCAGGGGCCACCTGCCCTCTCCTCACCCCTGTCGAGGAAATAGGCACGTCTGAGTCAGATGACTCGGAGTCTGAAACCACCACCTCCTCCTTCCCCTTCCCCTTCCCCCTCCCCTTACCCTTACCCTTCTCCTTCCCCTTCCCCTTACCCACTGCAATCTCTGGGGCAGAGTCTGAAGAGTCTGAATCACCCCCCCCCTTCCCCTTCCCCTTCCCTTTCCCCTTACCCACACCAGGGATAGCAGGGCCAGAGTCAGGGTTCGCGATGCAAAAAAGTACCACAATGGGCACCATGTTGCCGGAGAGGGGGGCAAAGGGGACAGGCCCTTTGCCCCCCCCAACTGGGGCCAACTGCCCGGAGACTTCTTTCGTCTCCTTCAGGGCCGCAGGGCCCCAGCCAGTGCGGCGGCACTTCCAGCTCCCTTTCACCTGAGCCCATGCCAGGGTTTTGTCCAGCAACTCCCGGCACTGGCGCCCCCACATGGCAAAATGGCTCAGGGCGGGGGGGGTGACCCAAACACCCACAGGGTGGCTCATGTGCCACAAAATTATTTTAACCGCCACATACATGCAGTTCTGGCGGTTGCAGGAGTCGGGGGCGGTGTGCATCCTCACCGAAACCCCCCTGTCCCTCAGCTTCTGGGTGCACGACCTTGAAGCAGCCGTAGCTGCAAGGTCGTACACCTCCCAACCCCCAGGATGCCCTGCAAAAACCACCCCATGCAGGAGCTCCTCCTGGTGTCCCCCTGTCACCTCCCATTTCCCAAAGGGGGGGAGGGTGCTGGGGGGCATCTTGGGGAGGGGGGCCTTAAGGAGGCGGCGTTTCTTTGCCTCCTCCCAAGCCCCCCGCATCTGCCCTAGCAGATCCTCTGCCCTTCCCTGCTGGGCAGTAGCTGCTGCCCGCAGCTTTCCCTCCCTGCTCTTCACCCCTTGCCCCCCCTGCCTCTTCCCCCCCACCCCCTCCCGGACAGCCTGCTCAGCCTTCTTGAAGGACTGGCAGGCCTGCTCAAATTGCCCTCTCAACTTGGAGTACCGATCGGCTGGTGATCGGTACTCCTTGAGGACCAGTTTCCTCAACTGGTCCGGAACCCCCAACTCCCCACACACTGCCACACTCCGGTCAAAAATGGCCAGGTCCAGAACCACCTTGGCCACGTTTGGGGGCGTCTGCCCAATTGGAGCACGATGCTCCACTTGCCTGCGGGAGGTCACGCCCCCCCGAGTGACCCACACCACCTACCCCTCCCCCTCTGGCCCGTAGCGTGCCCCGGCCGCGAACCAGGACACTGTCTTCTTACTCAGCTGTGCAAGCACCATCTGGACTTGCACAGCTGCAACAGCCGCCAACAAAGTTGCGCAGTGGGCAGCCTGCATGCCCTTGGGGTCCTCCGCATCTTCTGCTGCGGCGGCGGGCCCTGCTGCTGTTGCTGCTGCTGCTCCTCCGATTGCTGGCGCCTCCCACAAAGCGGGGGTGGCTGGCGAAGGGTTGCTGGCACCGGCACTGCTACCGGCGCTGGGGTTCCCACTCCCAAGTTCGGCCAGTCGACCCGAGGAGATGGGGACGGCGGCAGGAGCTGGTGGCTGGGCGCGGGCAGCCAGGGCAGCAGAGATGGAAGACATCACAGCGAAAAAGAGGGCTGATGAAGACCCAACACAGTGCATCCCCAGCTTAGGCAGGGGGGGGGGCTTCTGCGGTCCCAACCTGGCCCTGGCCCTCACCCTTGGCCTGCAACCATGCACCTAAGATGGTAAGTCGCTGCCGCTTTGGTGCGCCCTCGGAAGAAGGTTTGGGGGCTGGGGCCAAAAAAAACTCAATGCCCCACAAGACACCGTGCGCATGGTACGTGGGTTGCTGGTCTGTTCTGAAAACCTCACCGTCGGGGGGGGGTAACCACCTTTTCCCACGTGCCTGAGGGGGCTTGGTCCCACACCCGCCAGCCGTCCTTTTCCCCGAAAACCTCTACCACATGTGCACCTGTGATGGTGGCTCTGAGGGCGCTGTGAATCGTTGCATGTGGGGACTCGCAGAAGGCATCGTTTATGATAACCCTCAAAACCTCGAACGGAACATGAATAAATGACAGGGGGGGGAACTGCACGTTGCAGGTAACTACTTTTTTGGACCGCTTCTTGATCTTGGCCTCTTTGAACCAAGTAGCTACATCGCTCTGGGTCCACTTTAACTCGCGAATGGTACTGTCCGGGTGTGTGGACAGTATTGATTTCAAGTACATGTAATGTACACGCAGCCTCTCTTCAGATTCCTCTGCAAAGGTCCGGTCCGTGTTGTATTTCGGATCCGGACCAACAATGCAGAGGTTTCTGTATTGTACACCGTACGAAGTCTCATGTTTGCTGTGGCTTGTCTTGCCCACAGCCTCCCGTGTCGTCTAGACAGGGATGGAAAAATGCTTATGCATAAGCACAGCCAGCAAGGTATCCTTCGGCTGGATGCGGTATGCATCAGGGACGACCTTGTCTAAAAAAACCCTTAGCATTCTGGGTTCAATGGTCTCTGACGGCTTATGCCGCAGGCACAGTGCTGCTAGGGCGTGTTGGAGGCGCGATTGTGTATCACCCGGTTCGGGAACTTCGGTATTGGATGTGTCCGCGTCAATGAGCTCGCCCTCAAGCTCCAAATCTGGTTCCGGGAGCTGCTGAACGGGCTGGGGGGGCTGAGCGGACGAAGACGAGGCACTAGCGGCACTGCCTTGACTACCAGACATGTCTGTTGCAGGTGACAAAAAGTGTTCTGAGCACAAAAAGGGAATACATTAGTGAGTCTACTCAAAGGGGCCTAGGTGAGAAAGCGACACACATGCAAAAAGAAAACCACAAAAGCAGGCACAAAGCATCACAAGGCACAAAGGGCAAACATTCATAAGCTTGAGTACAGTGTTCTCGATGCAAGTTTGTGGGCAAAGCAGCCACCAAGGATCAAGCTGGCGTTGCACATGTCAAAAGCAAAAGTCCAATTTCACAAAGGAGCACAAAGGGGAAGCAATCATAAGCTTGAGCACAGTGTTCTCCATGCAGTTTTGTAGGCAAAGCAGACAAAGGGTAGACAAACATTAGCTTCAACGTGCTGTTCTCCATGGCATCTTGCAGGCAAGGTAGGCACCAAGCATCCAACCAAAATTCCACTGGGTTCGGGCTGAAAAATTTCTTCCGAGCTCCCCCGGCACGGTCGGCTGGGAAGCCCATGGAACATTCCTACCGATATTGGTTGCGTTTTGGGACCCGATCTGGCTGCCAAAACTTCCGAGCATCTTTCCAAGGGTTTTCGAAAACTTCCAAGCGACAGACCGAAGCATATCGCATGCACGTCGGTACAGATTTCCTAAAATTGCCACCGGTAACCGGACAATATTGGTCTCTCTTCCAATGTTCTATGCTGGGCACCGGTGGTACATGTGGCCGTGCAGCAGGCAACACTGCAGCTGCTCCAGCAGCAGCAGCGGGTGCAGATGCCCCAGCAACAGCAGCAACAACAACAACAACTGGCACAGGCACAGGTACGCGCTATGTTTGCCATTGCGCGCGCTTTCGACATTGTTGCGCGCGCTTCATTTGTCGTAGCACGCGCGATTTGATTGTTTGCGCGCGCTACGGCCCTACCTTCTGTCCCATTGTCACGTAGGTGGGCAGCTTCGAGCAGCTCCTGTGCCTGGGATCCCGCAGAGGGCCGTTGATGATCAGCGTGCTCGCGGACATTGCCGGGCAGTCCAAGCATGCGGCCGACTGGCTTGACGGACGGAAGGAGCAAGGCCCCTCCTGGACCCCGGTGCTTGCCCGGGCTAAGCGGCAGATGGAGGAGCTGGAGGTGGACTGGGCCGACGCCTTTGCTGTGCCGGAGACGGAATCCGTGACAGTCCCAAGGCCCAAGAAGAAGCATCCCGAGGAGCCAGCAGCCACCAGCCACCTACCACCAGCCACCTCCGCCTCCCACACCGCTAAGCCCCCCCACCCGCCTGGAAAGGTCCTTGCCCAGAAGACTGCCGACCAGCAGCTGCTGGCACAGGCGGCACAGAGAGTCCAACGTCAGGCGGAACAGGCCAAGAAGAAAGAGGACGAAGCAAAGAAGAAGAAGAAGGAAGAGGAGGAAAAGAGGAAGAAGAAGGAGAAGGAAGAGGAGGAAAAGAGGAAGAAGAAGGAGAAGGAAGAGGAAGAGAGGAGGAAGAAGAAGGAGAAGGAAGAGGAGGAGAAGAGACGGAAGAAAGCAGAGGAGGAGAAAGCAGAAAAGGTAATGCAGCGCGCGCTATCGTTGTCATTGCACGTGCTATGCATTTCGTCGCGCGTGCTATGCTCCGTATTGCGCGTGCTATGCCTGTGCTATGCCTCTGCGCTACTCTTTCCAGGCAAGCAAGACGGCACCGCAGCAGGCACCCCAGCCGCAGCTCGCATCAAAGCCAGCACCGAAGCAGCCCGTCCCAGTCCCAGACCAGCCACAAGAACAAGGAGGTCCGTGCGGTTCCACCCCACCCAGTACGGCTCCCAAGGCCAAGCAGCAGAGCAGAGCCGACGCGGACAAGGAGGCAAGAGATGAGCTCATGCAGCGCCGAGATTGGTCCTACAAAGAAGGCTACAAGCCTCGGTGGATCATCTACTGCACCACTGCGATATGATTGTGGAGGGAGCCGAAATCAAGCCAGCAGGGGCCAGGAGGGCCCCTCAGGACCACGTGGCCGTCATCATCCCCAACGATCAGTGGAGCCCCAGCCAACAAGGGGAGGAGGAGGAGGAAGAGGACGACTGGTCGGAGTTCATGCCAAGCTGCCAGGTGTTCTCCGCCAAAAGCAAAGTGTATGAGGAGTTGGACAAGTGGCAGTCGTGGTGGGAGATGTACGAGGCCGATGAAATTGTGGACCTCTGCCCCGACCCAAAGACCATGAGGATGTCCCCGTCCAAGCCACCAACCCCAAAGAAGAAGAAGCCCCAAGGAGACCCACCAGCCCAGCCACCAGCCCCCCCACAAGAAGACAAGGGACCTGACGAAGCTGCAGCACCAGCAGAAGCACCAGCAGCAGCTGCACAAGAAGAAGAGGCACCAGCCCCAGCAGCAGCAGCAGCACAAGAAGACGACGCACCAGCCCCACCACAAGAAGAAGAGGCACCAGCGGCCGCGCCACAAGAAGGAGAAGGAGCAGCCCCGAAAGAAGAAGAGGCACCAGAAGGAGCAACCCCAGAAGGCGACCCAAGCCCACAAGAAGAAGGGGATGCAGCCCCAGCTGCCACTGGGGCAGAAGACCACAGACCCGAATGGGAGAAGGAGTGGGAGGCCGAAGTGGTGGTCCAAACCATTAAGGAGATCACTGAATGACAGCGCGCGCTATACCTGGTATAGCGCGCGCCGTAAGGCTCATAGCGCGCGCTGTAAATATGTTGCGCGCGCTACACTGTCTGTGCCCGTGAGGACCTGTATTGTTGCATGACACACTTTTCAGACCTTTCAGACAGTGTTTTTGCATGTGTCTTGGGTTGGATGAGCAACAGGGAATGTTTTTGAAAAGCAAGGGGTTTTTGAGAAACGCAGGACACTGGAAAAAGCATGGTTTTGAAACATTTTCCGGTTTTGAAAAATTTGAAAAAACGGGACAATATAGCGCGGTAGAGCGCCCGCAATAGGCGCGCTATATATATAAAGGTCATATTTTTGGAAACTTGCGCGCACTATGGAAAAAATGCACCATTGCGCGCACGCAGGGGAGTAAGAGGTTGGTTTCTTTTGCAAGTGTCCAATCGTGCCTCCATGCAACATATGACGTTGATTTCAAGGGTTCAAAAGGCAATCCGCATGAGTTATTCCCGGTTTTGGTTCCCCTCTGAAATGGGTGTCATGAATCGACGATTAGATCAAGTAAACACGCCAAATCAACACCAAGTAAAAGCGACGTGAGCAAATGCAAAAGAAGGAACACATCACGTTTATCCAGCAGAGATGTCCGTTGATTCATGCCACCTCGTTGGCATGGTTGAAATGGTTGGCATAGTAGGCATGGGAACACCCAAAAATGGGCCCCTCAAAATGCAAAAAATTGCATTTGGGATAATCGAAGATGTATGAGTCGTGCACCTACCTCAGGCCTCACCCCCGTCATCCTCATCAACGCCTCCTTCACTTAGGTTCTTCCGGCTTCGAGGAGTCGTGACTCCCCCAGAGCTTCCCCCGAGATATTGGCAAGATATCCCACTCTAGGTTTAGTATCCTACTACCGGACGTCATCACGAGAGCGCCAGCCCTCGCTCCACCTCACAGTAGTTACGAATGCAAAGGGGCACCTTGGGATACACATTATTTTCCACCGGAATCACCTTCGTGTTGGAATTGTTAAATTGGAATCAAAGAGTGCTACCGGATAGGGTTAACACTAGTAACACCAGCATCATACTTCGTCCTTCTCCGAGAATAAGGCTCCAAAAATGGCCATGGAATGGTAAAACCTATAAATGGGCCCCTCAAAATGCAAAAAATTGCAAGAAAAGTTTGCGGATAATGGAAGATGTATGAGTCGTGCACCTACCTCAGGCCTCACCCCCGTCATCCTCATCAACGCCTCCTTCACTTAGGTTCTTCCGGCTTCGAGGAGTCGTGACTCCCCCAGAGCTTCCCCCGAGATATTGGCAAGATATCCCACTCTGGGTTTAGTATCCTACTACCGGGCGTCATCACGAGAGCGCCAGCCCTCGCTCCACCTCACAGTAGTTGCGAATGCAAATGGGCACCTTGGGATACACATTATTTTCCACCGGAATCACCTTCGTGTTGGAATTGTTAAATTGGAATCAAAGAGTGCTACCGGATAGGGTTAACACTAGTAACACCAGCATCATACTTCGTCCTTCGCCGAGAATAAGGCTCCAAAAATGGCCATTTCGTGCCCAATATAGAGTCTCGGTGGGGTTTAGTTCCGTCAATTGTATAGCCAAGAAGTGCAACAAAGTCATCTTACTTAATGTGTCCCACATAAGGACTACATGGCCACCTCTTCCAAGGTGCTGGGTGGCTTAATGTGAGCCCTTTATGCAAAAAAGAAGGCCAAAAAGGCTCAAAAAGGGCTTATTTTCGTCTAAAATCCACTGGGAGATTGGATCTGGGGAAATGTGAACAGTCAGATCTATAGATGCGCTACGATCAATACTATTCAGCAATTCACTACTACTCTCCCAGTGGCAGATTTTGCGAAACTGGCATTTCTTTGACTTTCATTTTGCGGCGATCGGTGCCGCGGCAGTTGCATGCGGGTACAATCCGGGTCTGGCGATGGAACTCAAACCACAGTGATTTGGGAAATAAGGAATTGACGATTAGTTTCCCGATTTTCTCGACAGTCACATCAGGACTGATGATTGGAAACCGAAAAAGCTGCATTTCTAAATTTACAGACAAATCGTAAATTAAAAACCTATGTGCCGGTACGTCCTCATCGGAGTTGATCTCCTTGGGCGCCCCATAGACACGAAACCACTCCTCCAGGAGTATCTTGATAGTCTCCTCTCCGGTAATGTGCTTGGTACATGAGAACACCCTGGTAAACCTGGTCAACCCACAGGTCACCACGTGGGCAAAGTCGTAGCCCCCAAACTTCGGCATCTCCGTGTAGTCCACCTAGAGAACACTGTCAGCACAGTGGGGAATGGGCAGGGTCGAGTAGAGACCCTTATCTCTGATATCCCCAAGTTTGCAGAACCTACACGGGCACTTGTCCACGATAGGCTGGAGGGTCTTCCGCAGTTGGTCATCAGTCCACGTAGTGTGGAACCACTGCTTGAATAGCCTCAGGGTACGGTCAGCACCCACATGACCGCTGGACTCATGGGTCCACTTCAGTAGCACTGGGACTCTTTCACTGGGTACCACGATGCGGTCCTCGTGCCAGAGGTAGCTCTTGTCCCTCTTCCACTGCTCTTGGTTGACCAGGAGGGGTTCAAGGCGCTTTTCGAGGCGCTTATAGATATCCCCAAACTCTTTCAGGTATTCCGCTTGTTGGAGTCCATCTAGGGGTCGTATCATAGTCATGTTGAGGTCCAAGTGTACGTCCATACGGCTGAACGCCTCCTTAGCCAGCGCTTCAGACCGGGCACCAATCAGGGCGTCGAAGTTGTTGCGGCTGATGTAGTCTGCACACTCGTTCTTCACTCCCTATATATGGTGTACCGTCAGCCGTAGTTGGCTGAGGTAGGTCCACCGGCGCCGTAGCTTGGCCTTCTCAGGTGGGGGACCCTTCTCGAAAGAGCAGACCGGCTCTTGGTCGCACAGCCAGACCACAGTGTTACTCCCCAACAGTCGTGCCTGAGAGGATAGCACCAGCATACCCGCGAGCAACTCCTGATCATAGGTGGAGTAGTTCCCCCCGGCCTGGTTCCATTTCCAGTTCCACTGGCCCAGGGGTACTAGGACCCACTTGTCGTCAGGGTAGTGGGCTTGAGAGTTCCATCTCGGTTGACACCTTCCGTTGAAGCACGTCACAACCCTACCCTGGCATTATACCCTTAAGGGAACATTATATGGCCCTATATATGGGATATATATGGGATAGGGTATATTATATTCCATTTCCTTGTTAGGAACATAGGATGTGGGATAGATACGGCAATCTTGGATGTTTAGTAGTTATATCGTTTAGTAGATGATAGGGTGGATTTCTCATATGTGCATATCACGTATTTCATTGGCTATGTGTACCATATCTGTTTGCAGGATACTATTCAGTGAACACTGTCGTTATGTCTTCTGTGCCAAGCAATGTTGCTGCCCATGCCACTGCGACCTCTGCTCTTGACCACTCGGTCTGGTTTCATGGTAGCAGAGGCGAAAATTTTTCGTCTCTGTTGGGCGTTTGGCATCGCAGAAAGCGATCGGTCCAAGACATCGTGGACCAAAATCAAATTAAAATCTCTTCCCCGGGAGGCCGGCAAGACCAAGGCAAGGGCCGGGCCAAAGGCCGTCCTTGGGGACGTCGCCAGGATGGCCGCGACGAGCACCAAGGTGGCCGTGGTCGAGGTGGAAAGGATGGGCAGGGACAGAGTGGACAGAGACAGGGTAAAGGCCAGGAACGACACTGCATAAATTGTGGAAAAGACGGGCACACTGCTGAATTTTGTTGGCAGAAAGGTGCCAAAGGAAAAGGTAACAGTGGAAAGGGCCGCCCGACACTGCAGCAAGCGGACGCCGAAACTGAACGTCGCTTCCGGGAAAAACTCTGTCTGCACCGTGCCTCGCCTGATCATTGGGCCAGGGATTGTCCCCAGAATGGCCACCGCCAGCAGCAGGGTAAAGGACGTGGCCGGGGAAAGGGCCAGCACCGCCAAGTGGGCGCTGAGACGTTAAGGGTGCAGCCCAGCGACCGTGACGCGGGGAAAAGCCAGAAAGGCAAGGGGACTGAGGAACAGGGCAATCCAGCCAGATTGCCTGCGCAACCAGGACCCTCAGGTCCTTCGGCTAAGCCAGCTGCTGGACGAGAGACTCAAGGCTAAAGCTGTCGGAGCTTAGCGAAAAAAAAACGGAGACAGGAATGCCTGAGTGACACAACCACTGTTGACGCGGCCACTGCCCCAGTGACCACTGTCAACGAGGGACAGACCCCGACCACCACTGTGGGGTGTGGCGTGCAGTCACATGATGGCGTCCTGAATTCGGCTCTGGAGGCCGCTGCTTCTGTAAATTAGCCCCCAGAGTCTCTTGTGTTGCCTATGCTGGAGGTCTGCATCCGGTCAGGTGTAATGCGTCCTGCCGCTGTACGACGCTATTCACTGACCTGTGGCATGACCAGAAAAAAAGTATGCAGATTTAGGCGCAAGCCGGCACTCAATCAGGTCGATGGTGCCACGGAGTTGGTAGTGTCTGGAGTTGTTGATGGGGTGCAATACACAGTATTGATCGACCCCGGTTCCCAGGTGTTCGCGCTGGCACCTAGTTCATTTTTTGCGAAAAAAATGTTGACCCTCGCTGCCCGACCACTGCAGATCACACTGGCAGATGGCAGTCGTATCGCCGGTGGTACACATGGTGCCACAGTGTCCATAGCGCTGCCTGTGGAGCATCACGGGCGCATGATTGAGATTCTTTGTGAGGATGTGTTTGTTTACAAGGCCGATGTAGCCGAACATGTCATTTTAGGTTATCCTTTTTGCAAGTCGTATGGTCTGACGATTGATCCAGTCCGCGACTGTCTGATTGATATTTCTCCATCAGTTTCTGTGTTCCAGATGAGTCACGAGGCATCTGAGTTGAGGGCTCCGCTTGGAGAGCCCCAGCAGGACTCGGCGATCAGCGGGGACAGCCAGGCAGGGATAACAGTGGCCATGTGTCGGCATTGTTCTGAACTTTATTCATGGTCTGGGGAGGTTGGGCATTGCTGCCAGAAACATCTGGTGCCTACAGCCCCTAATAGGGATGAGCAGATCTCGCAGTGCTGTGCCACTGAGGTACTGCGACCAGTCTTATCTTCGTTGGCGCTTTTGACCCTACCTCACACGCATCTTGTCCCAGCCATCACAGCTGCCACGGTTGCTTCTGTCACTGCTGCTTGTATCTCTTGTTTTCCCTCCACAGTACGCCCGCATCAACATGAACGACAGCCTTTAAGTCTGGATCGCCAGGACACGGGAGATCCGGAGACAAGGACGCAGGTTTTGTATGTGTGGAAATGCACTGTTTTTGTGTCAGACAGTGCATGAGTGAGGGGTTGCGCCCACCTGCAGCCCTCGTTTTGAATGACTGTAAGGGGCAACTCCGGCAGGCAACAGGCAAAAGCAACAACACCAGAATCACTCCTTAGATCGCCAGATTCTCATAATCTTTGTTGGGTTCTCATGTCATCATAATACCCTACAACGATAATAACAATCACGACATTTCTGCACTGTCATACAATTCATCATCTGGCATTTCCGCACTACAAAATATCACATTTTCTGCACGCGCGCGACGCATCCTAAACTACAGGACTCGCGATCTCAGCCTGGGCATGCGTGCCCATTACATCCCCCTCCCAAGACACTGCCAAGTGTCTGAAAAACTGATATATACCCCTACATGGGCAAGCATGCCCACAGAAAAACAGAGCATATGTAAAACCTCACAGAAAAATGTGCTCACGGGATGACATACCCGGATTACTCCATCCAGTTTCTGAACTACCTCAGGGCCCTACCCACAGGTTACCTCCGGTTACTCCCTGGGGCTGATAGGCACCCTTGGTTTCACACGGGGATGCATTACAACATGAGACTGTGCAGAATAATGGAAACTTGTAATCTGTCCTACCCCAGGGCCTGAAATCTTGAACTGCAGCCCCTCTATCCTTTTTCGGGTATAAAAAACTGACACATAACTGAGTGGGGGGCCTGCTCCCTAAAAAAACCCAAGCTGACTATTGGGAAAAAATTTCTGAGAAAGCTCAAAAACTCTAATCAGAAAATTCTGACTAAAACTTCTTAGCCTAAAACTCAGGGGGGCAGTTTTCCAAAACTGACATTCAAAAACAAAAACTGGTCTACTTACTGCCCATGCCTAAAGTCTGCTTTTCTGCACCAAAAAATTTCCTGCTCAGAAGTTTGTTTAACATCAAAAAATTGCATCTCAGAATTCAAAAATCCAAACAGGCACCAATGCAGCAAAAGCAAAGCAGAAAACAGTGAAACATGTCACTGTGTGACCTCAAAGGGTGTGGAGAAACCCTTAAGCTAATGTACAAACTGCTGCAGGCCTTCAACCTGGCACTTAACGTGCCTTAATTCTGAGATGCCACTTCTGAGTTCTTTTTAACCCGCTCACCATGACATGCTCCACATCTGTGAAGCAGAAACAGGAGCGCCGACACCGACGATGGTAGGGGAGGGGTCGGTGCAGAACTGGAACACAAAAAGACAGACCTGGCACAGTTTGGGCATCTCTTTTGAAATTTTTCCATACTCGACCACTGTTGTTGACCCCACTTGGATTATCCACCTGTAACACAAACACAAGAAGGAAATGTGGATCAGTATATACAAGGTCAGGGCAAAAGAAATATCTGTTATCCAATTCACCCCCACGCTCCCCTTCCACAGTGGTAGAAGACACAGGAGCTGAGGACGACCAAATTCTACTCAACATTCACCCACAGTGGCAGGCCCAATGATCATAGAAAAAAAGATGGGCAATGCCTGGCCATGGCATCCAGCCCGCGGCCTGCCAACCTGAACCTCAGTGGAGGGGTCAACCTTGGTCTAGCTGGGTGTACAATCCACCAGACCCAAGGGACCTACAGGGTACAAACCAACACAGGTCACCCACATACCTGCTTACCCACGCACTCAAGGAGTCATCGCGATTACCTATCTTGTGGTGGGGGGGTTTTCCACTGCACCTTAACAAAATATGCCAGCTCCACGCTGCACAAACAAACAACAAACGCCATGCAGTGTCAGGAGGACCCAGGCTCGCAAGCGCTAAAGGCGTCCCCCTCCCAATTGCAGAGGTACACTCGTCAGTGCACCTGCACTCAAACCAGAACATACACAGTTCTGCCTAAGGGAAAACAGCGTGTGAACTTGCCCTATGTTTAAAAATGGAGGTATGGCGCCTGTAGCCACAGGGCTACCCAGAGCCTCCAAACTGGCGTTAGAAAGTTAAAACTGAGCCACACAGTGACTCAAACCAAAACAACCAAAGTGGAACCAAAACAGAAGTCATAGAAAAAATATTCCTCTTGTCAGCAAAACCAATCCTACTATGAGCAGACACCATCGTGAGCCAGAAAGGCTCAAACCAGCCCAGTGTAAAACTGGACTTTTAGCTTCAAAGTCTGAAAACCAAAACAAGGCTGCATATCAGTGCAAGCCTGCAAGCACAAAGGCAGTGCTTTTTCAGCGCCACAGGCGCTTGGTGTCAAACCCATTTTTCTCATCTCACTCATTTGAGTGAGATTTAGACCAAAAACTGGCGAACCTTGAAATATTAAAAACTGACGAAGAGCAGAAACAACACGAGTGCCCCACAACGCAGTGTGATAGCGAATCTGGCACGTGGGGCGTAGCTGAGTCTAAAACCAGAGATGCAGTAGGGAACTGCCACCTCCACATTGCAAGTACCTCAAGGCGCTCCCGGAGCACCAGCAAGCAGTGCCTTTGTAGCACCGCCCCATGCCTGCGCGCACAACACACGCAAACACCACACAAGAACCTTAAAATTTTTCTCATCGGCCCAAGGCGCGCTCTCTTGTTGCTCCCATTGGCCCCGATGAATTCGTCTTCAAACTGCCCAACTGACCGCTCGTCCGGCTTGTCCACTACTGACAGAGTCCTTGCTTCGGACCGCTCGTACGCTGCGACTTATTTGCAGAAACCGCGTTCACAAACTAAGTTATACACACAGGTGCGACAAAGCCAACCGCGTTCAAGCTGACCAGCCTTTTGACGAACCTCGAAAACCACTAGTTCTTGCGACCACCACGTTTTTGGAGTCGTCTTTTGGGGGCTCCACTCGACGAATGTGCTCTCCCTGGTCCAACCACCACCGTGCACTCGAGCTCATAATTCGACTGTTGACTTTTGTCCTCCGTTGCTTCTTGGTACCCACTTCGAAGCACCCACGCCTCCATCAGTCCTCGAACTCGCTGAGCCGCACAATATTCAGAATTATCCGGCGCGCTCAACAGGGCACGGACATACTAACCTCCACGAGGTAACCAAAAGCCGGTGCGAGCATTATCAGCTGCACTGCACAAACGCCTCCGGCACTCTTCAAGACTCTCCGAACGGCGACAAACACGGCGAAGAGTGTACTCAGGGCTCTTTAGTGCAGTAATGTACTCATCATGGGGACAGCCATAACTTCTTCGAGGAGCAAACACCAGATCCCCACTTTCGTGACAAGTACAGACCAACTCTCTGCTCAGTTCTTCGAAGTCGTGACAGTCAAGAGTCAAGCCTTCAAACATTTTGACAAGTTTATTATCCGGCGATGAGAGACGAATGGGTGTCTCTGATTCCTGTTCCCAAAGACGACGGATGTGATCCCATACTCCTGTCAACTCCTTCTGAACTCCGTTGTCGACATCGTCCTCTGACATACCCAAAGACCCAAGCTTAGATGAGAATCTTGTAAGGGGCAACTCCGGCAGGCAACAGGCAAAAGCAACAACACCAGAATCACTCCTTAGATCGCCAGATTCTCATAATCTTTGTTGGGTTCTCATGTCATCATAATACCCTACAACGATAATAACAATCACGACATTTCTGCACTGTCATACAATTCATCATCTGGCATTTCCGCACTACAAAATATCACATTTTCTGCACGCGCGCGACGCATCCTAAACTACAGGACTCGCGATCTCAGCCTGGGCATGCGTGCCCATTACAATGACGGGTCAGAGCCTCCGCAATGCCCATGTACCATAGATGTGGGGTCTGACTCAAATTCTGAGGCTTATGGCACAGATGAGCTCCACTCTGACGTGGAGGACGTGCCTGATGCTCAGTCTGTATATACAGCTCCACCCCCCGATTCTTTTGCGGGTGATTCCGGGCTCCGTCGGGACTACAGGGGCCCAGGCAAAGTTTCGGGAGGGGGGGGCACACAGACGCACCCACCGGCCCCAGTTTCGTGTCGTCATTGTAAATGTGAAGTGGATGAAGTGTGCGCCATGTGTTTGCCGGGAGATATCCCCCGGGACGATTTGGCGGATGACGAACAGGAGGGGGACCCACTGAAGATGGCCCAGATCGGATCCACACCAGTCGCATCACGACGGGTGCGGGCCCAATACTCAAGGTTTTTTCGGAAAATGGCACTTCAGACCCCCGGTAAAAGCCGCCAGGCTGTGCGAAGGAAGATGAGACGATCCACTACATTTTTGTACTCACAGGGCAATCACATTCTTTTATCGTCAGTACGAGACATGATACTGAAATGGGCTGGGCTGAAGAGTGATCAGTTCGTTGATGTTTTTGCTTCCAAGCAGGCACACTTGTTTCCGGAGTATTGCGATAAAGGGGAGAATGGGTTGTCCCATAATTGGGTTTTGTCGGACTCCAAAGGGCGACCAATGCAGAAATTTTTATGGTTGCATCCGCCACACCACTTGCTGCAAGACACTGTCACCAAAATTGTGCTTGACCAGGGTAGAGGAATCCTGTTGGTGCCAGTACGTAAGCAGTGTCCATGGTTTTGGACGTTGGGTGAGGTGGCGCTGGATTGGTGGGACCTCGATCCATCAGTGCCCCTATATGGGAACACTGATGGGCTCATTCTGCAGCAATTGCCCCACTGGACGACCAGGGTTGTGCTGTTTGACGCGCAGGGCATGGATCTGCTTCAGCCCCCTGAGGGTAAGGAATGGGGGTGTACAGATGAGTCTGCCGCGGCAGAGACGGATGGCTGCCACCAGATGTGTTCTGGGTGTTGCGTCTGCCATTCCAGTCACCGCGCATTGTCCCCGCCTTCGTCCATGAGGGAAGCACGGTTGCGTGTATTGCGGCAGATCACTGCTGCGCATGACCTGCTTTCAGAACGCAGCCTGCGTGCTGTTGTTGAGGGCGATCGCAGTGATCCCCGTTGTGTGCCGTATCGGAAGATGTTGGGGAAGGAATTTTCGACTGTTGTTGAATTTGCGAAAAATATCCTAACGGATGTGGACCATTCTAAGCGTGGTGAGGCTGGCATCGCGCGAATAAAATTAAAACAAGGAGCCGTACCTCAAAGGGTCGGCCCTTATAGAACTATGGGAGTCCGAGATGCCGCTTTTCGGGAATTGATTTCCCAATTTTTTGAGCGCGGCATGCTCGAAAAATCGTTTTCGAGCTGGGCAGCAAGGGCCTTTTGTGTG
>CAXIWF010000546.1:0-27273 GCA_964036045.1 Eutreptiella sp. 'Long Island Sound 2002' | reverse complement strand
CATCACTTCTCAGGAAAGGGTGTTCAAGCGGAAGGTCATGCCCTTTGGCGTAGCCAACGCACCCGCTCTTTTTCAAGAACTGATGAACAAGATCCTATCCATCCTCCGTCGGAGACCTTTGATGCAAGAACTCATATCTCAGGGCGCCCAGATGGAAGCACACATCGACGACATATCCTCGGGAAAGAATACTCTAAAGGACCACCTAATCCTCTTGGGCGAGTTGTTTGCAGTCTGCCAGGAGAACCACACCAGACTCAAGCTGGAGAACTGTGAATTCATGCAGGAGACTATGCAGTACCTTGGGTTCGATATTTGCTATGGGTGGTGGACCCCTGCGGCCTCTAAAGCGAAACCCCCGATGGATGCTAAGGTACAACATGACAACCCCAAGAAAGGACTCCATGATGTACGCAGTTTCATTGGGGCCTGCAACTTCTACTGCCGCCATATCAAAAATTTCACCTACACCAGCGCCATCCTAACAGACCTCATTAAGAAGAGTACTACCTGGTGCTGGCACCCTCACGAACAACAAGCGTTTGACGAGCTCAAGAACAAAGTGGCCAACGCTAAGTGGTTGGGCGCGCCTAGAGCACAGGGAGAAATGTTTCTGGTGACTGATGCGGGCAATGTGGGTGGAGGTGGAACGTTGTTCCAGTGGCAAGCACTAGAGAAGGAGGAGTTCGACTCCGCCATTTCCCAATGGGGTACTGATGGACTAAACCGAGACAATACCCTCAAGCACAGCTACTCTGACGACAAATGGGTCCTGGTTCCCCTGGGTCATTGGAACTGGAAATGGAACCAGGCCCGGGGTAACTACTCTACCTATGAGCAGGTACTGCTCGCGGGTATGCTAGTGCTATCCTCACAGTCCCAATTGTTGGGGAGTAGCCCAGTGGTTTGGCTGTGTGACCTAGAACCGGTTCGCACCTTCCAGAAGGCACCCCGACCTGAGAAGGCCAAGCGCATTCGCTGGGGGACCTACCTGATCCAGCTACGGCTCTCAGTACCTCATATCCAGGGCGTCAGGAACGAGTGGGCGGACTACATCAGCCGCAACAACTTTGATGACATGATTGGTGGCAGGTCTGAGGAGCTAGCCAAGGAGGCGTTCAGCCGTATGGATGTACACCCCCACCTGAACATGACCGTGATCGCACCTCTAGATGGACGCCAACAGGTGGAGTACCTGAAAGAGTTTCGGGACATCTACAAACGCCTTTAGAAGCGCCTGGAACCCGTCTGGTCAACCAGGAGCAGTGGAAGCAGGACAAGACCTACCTCTGGCATGAGGACCGGATAGTCGTGCCTAGCGACCGTACTCCAGCACTCGTCAAGTGGACCCATGAGTTCAGTCGCCATGTGGGAGCAGAGCGTACCCTGAAGCTGTTCAAGCAGTGGTTCCACTCTACGTGGACGGACAATCAGCTGCGGAAAACCCTCGAGCCCATCGTGGACAACTGCTCGTGTCGGTCCTGTAGACCTGGGGATATCAGGGTCAGAGGTCTCTATTCGACACTCCCTATCCCCCACTGTGCCAACAGTGTTCTCTACGTGGACTACAAGGAGATGCCTAAGTTCGGCGGCTATGACGTTGCCCTAGTGGTAACCTGTGGGCTGACCAGGTTTATCAGGGTGTTGCCATGCACTAAACACATCACCGACGAGGAGACCATCAAGATACTCCCCGAAGAGTGGTTCTGTGTCTATGGAGCACCCAAAGAGATTAACTCCGACGAGGACGTCCGAGTACGCTCCGACACTGGCTGGTACAAGAGAGTCCTGAGGTCCCTCAATGTCCAGGTGTCAACAGAGATTCCCTACACTCATACGAGTAACCCCCTATGTGAGCCACAGATTCCAGTTCTCAAGGAGAGGGTGAGGATATGGTGCAAGACTGAGCGCATCAAAGAGTGGGTGAGACTACTCCCCGTCAAATCCTTGATGATGAACTCCCAAGAGAGTTCGGCAACTGGCTATTCGCCCCATGAGCTGTTCATGGGACCACGGGCGTGGTTCCTACAAGCTCCCTATCCTGAGGAATCCTACTCCACTGCGGGTAAGTGGGGGAAGGAGCAACAAGACAAGGTGGACAAGGCCAAGGCTATGCTCCAGACAGTGAGGGAGCGCCAGTGGAACAAGGGCGAACAAGCACCGGGTGCCAGCCTCCTACCAAGAGGGAGACAGGCTCCTGGTGCACCACAGTCGGCTACCTGCCTGGCCACGCTCCAAGAGCGATGACCCCTACTTTGGGCCCTACAAGATCCTGTCTGTGGATGGTCACCACATCACCGTGCGGTGTTCTCCCCGACTTGGGGGGACCCTGGTGTGGGCTGCTGAACAGCTCAAGCGCTACTAGGACCCAGAGGACCTCTGTGGGGAAGAATGGGAGCTGAACAACGAGGCGATCGCTGCTCCTGACCTACAGGACGCTGCCAGCCCAATGGAAGTTGAGGGAGACATCCCCGACATGAATGCCGAGGAGATGGCTAAGGAAGGCTTCTACCTGGTGAAGTCGGTTATCCTACAGCGCTATCGCCAAGGGTGGTGTTTCTTCACCCTCTGGGAAAGGTTTGGAGTTGAAGAAGCTACCTGGGAAACTTTTTCTGCCTTTGTGCTTCCTGAGGGACGCGTGAATTCTGGTCTGGTAGACTACTTGTTCCAGAACAACCTAGGAGAGTTGCTGAGGCTCGCTGAAACGCCTGCCTCTCAGAAGAAGCCTAGGGACTGAACCCTTACGATGCCTGCCTCTGTGTGTGTGAGTGTGCTGATCCTGAGGACCTATGAGCAAGCTGCAGAAGTGGTGTACTAATTATACCCAAGTCTGCACCCTTGGTGAACCCCGCGGATGTCTTTACACGGTGACACGGGGTACGCCCCGGGTCTCTCCGCCCCTAGGTGCCCGTTTTCTGTGCTGGCACCAGACTTCCTTGGGGGAATACGCAGCGCTAACACCAAGGTATTGGTTTTCCTACCTACCTGCCTACTACAGGGGAGGGGTGGCCAAAAGCTCTGAGGCATGAAGACGCCTGTTTGGCACGCAGTCAAAACCTAGACTACCACTGAAGCCTGATAAAATTACAGGAAACAGGCAGGACAGTGACACACACACTACAGGTCCCACATTCACTACAGTGGCACCAGCCTTCGAAGGATGAGCGAGCGCAGTGCCCAAGCCTGCATCCAGGCTTACCACTCCTACACTCACACGCTACTCGGTGTCGTGGATGAACATGTCCCAGGCCCTAATGGCCCACCTGTGAAAGTACAAGAGAACACAGCACTACTAAGCGACTGTGGCCTAACAGGGACGCCACTACGCGTTTCCCTGTCAGGGCTTGGAGGAAAGGAGTGCTCTGCTTGCGTGCACAGCGTGTATGATGATGTGGTTGGACTGTCCTCGCCTCTCCCAGTTGAGGTACAGTTTGTTGATTGTGTGATCAGCGCCCAATTTAGCGTGGGCAGAACAATCGAAAGTCGCCAAAGGCAACTGCTGCTGCTCCAGTCACCCTGATCCTCCCACCTGAAAGCAAAGGCGGATGAACTCGGTAAGCGGCTGAGGAACCTAACCAGCCTCCACGTGTAATACGCTTCTCAGGCTGGAAAATAATACACTGTCCTTTTACCGAGTTGCAAGCAAGCAAGCTTAAGGAACTCCACCCGTTCTCATATAGGCCGTGGGGTGGAGCCCCTGGGTAACCTAAACAAGTGTTATACGGTGCGCAACCCTTACCCTTTAATGCGCCATACACATGCACGGGTATGCACGAACTTGGCAATCCACTACTTTAACCATTCCTCTTCTATCAATCCATACCAATCACAATCACGAACTCAACCAGAGGGGGGGCCCCTCCTGGGCTTACTCACCTTACGTACCGCTGGAGAGCGAAGCAAGTGTGGGAGAAGACAAAAAACAGTCGGAGCAAGCGTTTATGCACGCGTGTGTATGTTGTAATCAGTCGATCTCACCTCTAATCATCGTGCAATCTTCTAGTCTGTCCCTCTACTCTATGTTTGCTCTGCAACAGGGCGAATCCTCGGAAACAGGAGACAAGCAATGTGCATGCTGCATACAAAGCAATAAGAACCTGTAGGTTTATACCTTGTTCAGTGAAGTTCTTTCCGAATTCTGGAATTCTGTCTTCTTGATTTCTCCTAGAGGCATACGTGGAATCGCTACGTTTATCATTAATTGCATGTCTCGTCATTTCTTTATCATTACGTGACATACTGCTATAATCTTACTTTCTCTGTCTTTTCCGGCTCCCCATTAGAATGCGCTCCGGCGCGCCGCATTTCTCTGCCTGTAAATCCAGCGATTTAAAGATTCCCGTGATGAAACAAAATTGCGTAAAACTGTGCATTTAATGCACGTGGAGATTCTTGACGGGTGTGTACCCTCAGAAAAATTCTAGGCCATCATTTGACGGATTTTGGTGTTTGCGTCGATCGTTGCGTGTTTGTCAGTCCCTCAACCCTTCGTCCATTCTCTGCAGATATCCTGGAGCGCAAACAGTTGAGTAGGCCGTCTTCTGGCCCGAAAACTGACCCAAGGACCACTGTGCAGAACCCAAGACCCCATTGAGGGCAAAATAATTTTCAACGCCACCCCTTTGCACTAAGGACAGATCAGGTCAGTCAGCAGGTTCAACGAGACCCCAGACAGCGTGCGCTGATCGTATCCTGCGTAGGGTTTTGCGTATTGCACTGCGTTTTGCTATTTGGAGGGGGATGTGTATGCACACATGAATTGGCATGCCCATTTTAACCCCCTACCAAGCCGCAGCTGCCCCAGCGACGCCAATGAGCGCAGTGGGAGCTGTACGTGTCTGTTATGACTAAGCAAAAACTGGCGACTGCCCTGACGCAGCGCCTTCTTTTCAATGTTAGGGATGTTATAGAAAATTTTAAAAAAGATGTTGAAGCCATGGGGAGGTAAAGAAAAATTCTCTTTTTCCTGTAAAATGCAACAGTGGTGGCCACCACAGCACAGGGGGGGAGTAAGGAAAAGTGTATTTCCCTGCCACAAGGTTAGCTTTAGTTGTCACAGAGAGGCCTAAAGGCACAACACATTTTCGTCTTAGTATTGGCCTTTCCAAAAGGGGTGACAACACATTTTCACCTAAAAAAACAAGCATTGATCTATGGATGTTGTGTGGAACCCTGACCCCCCTGATGCTTGGACATATTCACCATTTCCTGGACTGACTGACGCGCTGACATTAATCTAGAGCCTATACATTCTTCTATATTTCCTCATGAAAGCTTATTTTGATTGTTCTTAACCGCATCAACTTGTCCTCATGAAAGCTTAGCTATCCTAGTGGTCTGCACCCTAGGGGGCTGGGCACCTCTTTTTGAGAGGTCCTGGGTTCAACTCCCAGTCAGCCTAGCTAAGTAGGAAGATCCCATGTGACATGGCAGTGACCTCAGCGCCACAAGCCATACCACCTCAGCACCTATGGGACGCAAAAAGAGTGCACATCTCTAGATGGCACTATAAAAGAGAGAGTGCCCATGTGGGCAGTTTTCACATGATTGTAGGATATTTTCTAACTATCTTTTAATAAATCTGTACTTATTGTGAGTTTCTTTTGTTGTTACACTATCTCCTTTGACTGCAGCCCTTCATGTTGTGGATTTTCTTCTTTGGTCCCTTGCTTGCACTGTGGGTACTTGCATTTCTGGTTGATTTCATCAAAACATAATTATTTGGAAAGCCTGAGCTACATCAAGAAGCAGCAGGAGCAAGCAGAGGCACAAACGAAACAATATCATCAAAGCATTCAACAGCGAAAGCCTGTTCTAACGTGAGGCGGTGCACATGATCCACACCTTCGAGGAAATCCTCACTCGCAACCCCGCCAACCCCAACCAGACTGCCCCTGAGACCGCCATGCCGCAGGCGGCATGCGAAGCCATCCTCCGGGACGCGGTCCAGGGCCTCTGCCGCCCCCACAGCCCCGAAACCCTCCGCCGGTGGGTCCAGACCAACCACTCCCGGGTATGGGCCATCGGCGCCCCACAGGCCTCGCCACCCACGCACCACCAGCACAGGCGAAAGTGAAAGGGCAAAGGAAAGGCCCGCGGCAAGAAGCCGCGGCCAGGCCGAAGGTAACAGGCAGGCGCCAAGGGGGACAGGACAACGGGGGCAACACAACACGGGGACAAGGAACCAACGGAGGACCACCAACACGGGGAAAACGAAAGTCCAGGGGCCGTGGCACTGGGGGAGAGGGAGCAACCACGGTCACCAGGACGCACACCACGTAGGAGGGGCAGGCCATACTGGAAGGACCAGCACCGCTCCAGCCCCCCACCCAGTCGACACCAGGCAACCTCCAAGGGGCACGGCCACACCAAGGCACCAGGCGGACCACCCCGGAGGCGCACACCCGCCAAGACGCCCCGCCGCGGCTTGGACCTGACACCGCACAAACCGCACCAGGTTGCGCCCACCGACCACCAGCCCCAGGGGACGGATGGTACGTCCACACGGGGGGAAGGAGATACACCGGCACAGGGAACTGCCGACGACACCGCACAAATCACCACCACACCCTAACCGCCAGGCGACAACCCCGGCCACAGCAAGGGCCACCACACAGACGCAACGGCACGGGGGCAGGATGCAGAAGGGGACACGGCCGCAACACCAAGGAAGGGGGATGACAAGGTGGCAGAGGGACAGGACGGGAGGGGACCAAACACACCTGATGTCAGCCCGCGTCCCACACAACGAAGCAGGCCAGTCTAACCAGCGCCGACGCCACCCCACGCCCGAATATAGGTACGATGGACCCACCACAGACCACGTCACAGCAAAACACGGCACAACACAAAGCAGCACGGCGCACCGCAGCACAACACACCGCCGTGCACACTACCGCGACAAGGCACCCCACAGCACAACACAGTACAGCGCGATACAGCGCCGCGGGGCACAGCACGGCGCAGCCCGCCACGCCACGGCAACACACAGCACAGCACAGCACCGCAGGACAGAGCAGGGTGCACCGCAGCAGGGCGCAGAGCAACCCGGCGCAGCACAGCAAAGCACAGCACAACACAGCACGGCGCACCAAAGCACACCACAGCACCAAACCGAGGGACACTAACCGGGGGTCTAACCCGAACAAGCCGCCTCACACCCCGGAAAGGACGGGTGCGACAATACCACACCAGCCCACCACCCACCAGCTAGAGGCCACCACACGCCCGTCGGTACATCCTTCCCCCCCCCGCCAGAGCCGCCCCGCCCGCACAAACGGCGACCAAAAAGTGAAACCCGCCACCACCAAACCGGAACCGCAGGGGCGGGGGGACACGGGACAACCCCACCCTCCCTAACCCATGACCTCACGAGACCGGCTGGCGCAACCGCCGAGCCGGCAGAACCAGTGCCTAACCCGACAGGACAGGCCACCAGCCCAAGCGTGTACAAACCACACCCGACCCATGGGGCCGGGGCCGGGGCCGGCCACCCACAACACCAACAGCGACCCGGTTAGCCACACCAAATGCCGACCAGTGCGTGCACCGGCCGAGAGAAGGCAGAGGGAGGAACAGGAAACCCCCCCCCCAAAAAAAAACAAAGAAGGGGGGAAGCCCTACCATTCCATGAACGCACACCATCCGGCCAACGGGAAAGGAGCAAAGCGGGGGAGACAGTCGCACAACCGGGAAGCCGCGCACCAACTCCACAAGAGGTGGGCAACCCCCCAGCAGGGCAAGGCCAAAGGTGACACCCACAGGGCCCACCGATAGGACACCGGGGGACCACACCGCCCAGCCTGAAGACGCCCAGCCAAAAGCAGTGTCCCACCACAACCACACGGCCACCGAAGGTCCAGAGGAAAAGACACCCCGGACACGCCAGCGCACACCCGACCGGAGAAGTGGCGGGCCACCAGCCACAAGGGCGCGGACATAGCAAAAAAACAAACAGAAGAAACCCAAACGAAAGGAGGAGGGGGGGGCTGACACCAAGGGGCCCAAGACGGCGACCACCACAGAGCCACAACAGGACAGGGCTGAGAACGACACCCACAGACCCTGCACCCCCGCAGCCAGGAAGACCGCAAAAAAAAGGGGGGGGGGGAGAAGCCCCGCCCACGGCGACCCCCACACAACCCATGCCACAGGCAGTTGCACCAGGGGGTGGCGGGAAACGAACAGAGTGGCGCAAGAGGGCACACGCCTCAACACCCCAGCCAGAAATAGCGGGGTGCATGAGAAACACCCATACCCAAACACATGCACCACAAACCCCAGCCAAAAACGCTAGAGAGCAGCCAAAACCCATATCCAAACACACACACTCTAGACCCCAGCCAGGAATGGCCGGGTTACCGCGGAACCCAACCCCAAACGCACGCACCACAAACGCCAGCCAGGAATGGCGGGGCGAAGCCAACACCCGTGCCCAACCACACACACCCTAGACCCTGGCGGGGAATGGCGGGGTCACCGCGAAAACCAGACGCAAACACAAACGCCACACAACAGTAGGAAGCCCAGTGTCCATACCCCGGGCACTGAGGCAGCCCGTGCCATGCAGGTGACCCGGCCAAACGAGATCCAGAGCCAGGGGGTAAAGCTGCATCCTAAGGCCTGCGCCGCTCTCGGACTCGAGGCGGAGCGTGCGACATCCAAGCACCTCGGAACCCCAGTACCAAGATCATGCAGACATGCATTGAGATCGGGATACGCGAGGAAGTCCGATGAATCTCTAGGGTTCCGCCCAAAGGAGGAGACGTGCATAAGCACGGAGCAGACCCTCCCGGCATGACAAGTACTTCGCGCTTGCGGCAAACAGCCCTCCAGCCGTTGCCCGGGGCCGCTTTGTCTGGGGCCACCAGTCAGGTCTAGCGGGACGTAAGTCGCCTCCCCTCTTCAAGCGCGGAGCCTCTTCCTGTTCGTCACAGCGGCAACGCCAGCGGGAACCATGGCGCACCTCTCCACGACCGAGTGCACCTACCTACCTACCTGACCTGTGAGGAGTAAAAATTCAGAGAACACGTCAGCCCACTCGGGCACTGTTTTGGGATCAGACTGAGGGATTTCAATCTGAAGTTTCGCCGTGGCGATGGCCTTTGTTTCCCTAACTGGGACACCTTGGTCACCTGGTCAACCTGAAGGGGGTGAGGCGTGTGTGGTTGCCAATGGTGCTAGCGCAGCCTGGCCATAGCTCTTCATCTCGTCGTCTGTGGTGTCAGCTACACTACAGACAGGTACAGCCTTCACCGGGGGCATGGAAAGGGCTAGGACTGGTGTCCATATGAGAGCTGCGCATGCCTCTGCAGCTTTTTAGATCTCTGATCAAACGTTCCACACCAGAAGACATGGTAGGGGTCGGCTTCTTCAAATCGGAGAGCCCCAGTTTGGCCTTTACTGCTGCTGACAGGGCACTCAGGCCAGGTCCTCATTAAGTGCAACCAGGACGCAGGAAAACAGCTCCCTGGTCACATCGAGACCCAGCTTAGGGGCTGCCATGCGTGGAGGCAAACCTAGGTTCAAGCAAGAGGGTCCAGGAGCCGGCCCACCTGGACAGGGGTCACCCTCCAGGCACTCAGGTTCCTTTCATTTGCTCGAAGGCGTAGGTTCCCTCGACACCCAGTCGGGCACCCACTCTGACGATTGGGCTGACGCCAACACATCAGATTTGCCGCAAGGTATCTCGAAAGTGCAGTCACCCCAGGTAGCTCGGAACATTGGCCCCAAGGCTGCATCTTTCCCTCTCCCTTCCTTACAATTCTTCCCCAGGCTTTGACCTTGAAATTAACGCCACTTTGGTCATCTCTTCGAACCCTGAAACAGGCGTGGACTCGGACGCGGGCAGCGAGAAGACCACGGAAGCTAATACGACTGCCACAGGGTCTTTGTCTTCTACTCTCTTGAGGTTTGCTTGCCTTACGCCAGGCACCTCAGCACCTGGACCGACTCCCTCTGTATATATTTCTGTATTCTTTTCTGCCGCTCTTGGTTCTGCATGTTCTCCTTGAGGACCACTATCACAGGGTACACCACTAGTAGATGAAGGTCCAACCCTCACATTACCAGTCTTTGATCTGGTGCTTGTGATGGGTACAGTTCTGGCGCCGAGTGTGACAGACATCTGCACAGTTCAGGATACAAGTGTTTGTCGGTGTTCTTCGTGTTTTGCTTTAGTCTTCTAGGGCATTCCTCTGCTACCAGAAAAGGTTTCTGGTTTGCCGGCACTTGTGCCTGTTCCTTGCATTTGTCAAAGAAAATGTTGCTGATTTTCCCCATTGCAAAATACGGTCCGCACAAAGATAAAGTACAGCACGTCCAGGCACTGGATCAATGAAATCAGGATCAGTCCTTCCACAATCAAAACATGTGTAACAAAGAGGGGCTGCACAGAGACAATACAGGCTTAAATGCAATGCTTCAGTCAAATATGAACAAGGCAAATGATTTTATAAAGAAGCCTTACATAGGTCTGGCCACCAAGATAGTCCCAAGCAGTTCACGTGCGGCCTTTTGACATGCAATTGAAATGCATGGGAATTCGGGGCAAGTAGGTTGGGCCAGACAAAGGACATGGCCTGGCCACGATGGCCAAGCAACTAAATTCAGAATCAGTTAAAAAGTAGGCCCAGAATAAGTAAGAAAAACAATTGAGTATAGGGGTCCTGAGGTGGGGGGCCATTAGGCTTAACCAACAAGGCCCAAGGCATGAAATGCCTATGTTACTTTGGTATTACCTCAATTGAGGACGATAATTCCGCACGCTTGAGTGGTAGTGGTGAATTTAATGGGGGGCTAGGGTTATAACCCTAGTAACTTTGCACAATGTACTTAAGGCTTCAAAAAGACTGACAAAAATGATGAAGTGTTAGTCTGCATAACTTCCCAAGGATTTGGGGGCGCTTGGCCTGGATCAAGTACCCCAAGAAAGACACGGTAGTGACTTCTTCATACTAAATGCCCCCTGCACCCCTGCCATTTGGGACATTTTGGTCCGGCAGGCAAGCAAAATTGATCGATTGATCCGCAACGCGGATCCTAGCTTTTTGAATCAGCGATTCTCATCGGGACCCTGGTTCTTTTCATCCGTCCATTGTTCTCCCGGCAGATGAAATTGTGCACAGGGGCTCTAGACAAAAAGGTCGCGCGTGTCGCTGGACAGCGTGGAAAGAATAAATTGGAATGAAGAAAAAAACGCACCAAAAGAAGAAATAAACACAGAAATGGTTTTTGCTGACCTCGAATCCCCTCCATGAATTCTCGCGCCGCTGTTTGGCCAGGTCAACAGAGAAATCCATACAACCAGACCACAACGAGAACCGAGGGGAGAACCAGACAAGACAGTGCAACCCATGCGTGCGCCAAAACAACTAGCAAAGTGCATGTTGTAGGACTAGTCCAAAGGAGCGTGGACACGAGGAGCAACAGCAAAGAAGACAAAAAAGTATGTTCCGACGCGGCGAGGTATGGAGCCGCCAAGGAAAGGCCGCGCCGCAAGCAACCACAACACCAAAGCAGCACGAGGACAGCGCGGAGAAAGACAAAGTGACGAACTCAAGACTACGCTACTGGGGCGGCGAGGATAAATATGGTAAACAAACGCCAAACAATAACAAGTAAAAGCGCTTGCTCCTGGGCGCCGCCGAAACCAAAGAGTGGAGTCACCGAATATAAAGCATAGCACGCTAACAACCAATGAAATCCCTCATCCCCTTGTCTATTTATGCGACACGGTGCCCTCCTTGCCCACGGAGCAAAACGACGTGACGAACACCAGGGAGCGAAGCAACTACCGGACACGACGAAGAACCAACGAAAGGACACACCGCTAAACAACACACGGCAACGACACAACACCAAAGAAGCACTGGACCAACGCGGAAAAAGACAAATGGACGAAGTCAAGGCTATGCTACGGGAACGGCAAGAAAGCACATGGCAAGCAAACACCAAACAACCACACATAAAAGCGCTTACTCTTTGGCGCCGCCAAAAATCAAAGAGTGAAGTCACCAAGTGTAAAGTATGACACGTTAGCTACCGGTGCAACCTGTCATTCCCATGTCCTTGGCTATTATACCACGTGGTATTGGAGCGGTACCCAGAACCTATGGCCCATAGCCTGGAGGCCTGTGAGCCTTCACCGCCGTGTGGAAGCCGTTGACACCGGCTGTCAGCGGGACATCCCTGTTCTCTAATCCGCGAAATCTGGAATCTGATTTCCAACCAATAAATTGATGTATAATTATAATAATTTTATTATCTCGGGCGATTTTCAGTCGGAAACCGGTGGAATGGCCGACTATTACCGCGATTTCTAATTGTCGTGAAATCGCCACCTCTTGTCACCTGTTTGTCCGCTTTCGTCGCTTCTCCGTGGCGAGTTTTGTGATGGATATTTCTCCAGTACCTTTGAGGTGCTAAAGGAACTCAAAGGCTGGATCTAGAGGGTCTTTCCTTGTACTTTTATCCCGTGTGTTCACCAGAATTTTTCGCGGTTGCGTCTGAGAGGAAATCAGCGCGCAAGCTTCTCGGTCGATCGCTCGAACTCATGGTTCTCAAGGACCATGAGTTTGGACGGAACCCTACATTCCCCCCCTACGCCTTTCATCCATGCCCCTTTCACATGGGCATATCACTTTGAATAGGGAAGAGGGCAATAGGGATGTTTTAGGCAGCCTATGGGTTTTGCAAACCCAAGTTGTTTGCGTTCGCAAACGCTAACTTTGTGGCCTTTTGAGCATGAACATTAATAACCGAACACAATGCTCACAAGACCAAGAGCCCCAGGTGATTTTCGTTCTTTGAGCCAACTCAACGATGGCTCCACGCAATTCAATGGGTACCAAAACTCATTTTTTGAAAAAGGGCAGATTTTGGTCTAAGATTAGGCCAAAAAGGCCAAACCCCGGAAGCTCGTGCTCGAAGCCTATGGGGAGGTGAGCCTCGAACAAAGACAATATGTAAAGTAGAGACCACCAATGACATCATGGATGGCTTGGTTGATTTTTACAACCTTGTCTTCCATTTTATATAATATCGCCTTGTGAGCACGCCTGCCATACCGCCTCTTTGGACACGCGCTCATATGCAAGCACTAATGATACGAGTGGGCGGAGACAGTCTAACCATACTGGGCATATTTGAAGGCACCTACTATGGGCCTACTCCAAAGATGTTTACTCATATTTTTGCTCCTTAATGACCCTAAATAATTTTTTTCATTTGAATTTCTTGAGTTATTATGTTTCCATGCCCATGGAGAAAAAGGGCCAATGTGTGCGCCTCAGTGCCATAAGTCAGGTCGGAAGGACCTGCAGGGCCCGTGGTTTCGTCATCAGAGGCCAAAAGGAGTGCTAGGGACCAGTGTGGTCGCCTGGGGGGCAATCGCCCTATGAATATATCAAGGAATATTGCAAACCCCCCCCCACTGTCCTGCTGAATCAGTTTCGAAACCAGGGCAGTGCAGGGGTCAGAGCGCCTCCTTGGCCTTGCCTTCCTTTGAATATAGGCAAGGCTTTTAAGGAGGGGGGTGAAGCGGTATGGGGTGCTTCACCCATACCCGCTGCCCAGCCAGTGGCGCTCTGTTCATCAGGATTTTTCCTGAGCTGATTCTCAGCCTATGACATCGTGACTTCTGTGGAAAATACCCCAGAAATCGTCATTTTTTGTCATTTTTGGGCTGGCGCCGACCTTCGTCGCCTGCGCGTCGCAGCCCCAGATCGAAGTTTTATATCTCGATTTCTGAAAATTATAATCAATTTTATTATTGATTTATGGGTTTTACCAATATAGGAATAAGCCGTGACCATTTTCGCGGCGTTCCGCGCGGGTCAACTTTTGACGAAATTGGTCATGTAAAGGATTTTTCCAGAAAATCCTGAGGCGATCCCAGGAATCAGCCAGGCGCCCAAGGAGTGGCCCAACAGTGGCCCTCTTCATATATAATATGAATCGGGGAAGAGACTCATCGTGATGGCTACAGGACGCTTGGGGGGAAACCCGGGAAATGAGTGTTTTTGACTCAGAAATCACTATATTTCACTGTTTTTCGCCCAAAAACCACTGTTTGGTCCAGTTTGGGCAGGATCTCAGTGGAGATCCTGATGGCCACGACTTGTAGCTGTCAGTTCTTCTGATGGTGGCGACGCTGCCACCATCGTTTCGTCTTTTTTTCCAGGCTATTTTATAGTTTAGAGGTGATACATATACATTGTACATGTCAACGCATTTGTTTTGTTACATATACCATCTCTTTGTCCATAGACGCCAGATTGTGTCATGGCGCGGACGCTCCCCTTGGAAGAAGGGTGAGCACGGATTCCAAGACCATTTACGCAACTCCAATAGAATGGGAATCTGAGATGTTCTTGCATTTCTTGGAGAGGTTGGGGTGATGGGTTGAAGGAATTTCAACATTTTCTGTGGACGCACGGATATCACCCCTCGAAAATGCTTCCAAATGGTCTTGGGTACCCGCTGCCATGCCTTGGTGTTATCGAGCCCCCCCCAAGGGTTTGCTCTAAAGATGGATCCTTGCCACTCTGAAAGAAGGGAACAAAAATATGTACAGCAACACATCAGAATATGTACACATGGGGTAAAGACTGGACTGAGGTAAGGGCATCACAGAACAAGAGACACCCAGTCCCAACTGATATCCCAATCCCAGGTCCGTATATATATGTAAAGTAGAGACCACCAATGACATCATGGATGGCTCCGTTGATTTTTACAACCTTGTCTTCCATTTTATATAATATCGCCTTGTGAGCACGCGTGCCATACTGCCTCTTTGGACACGCGCTCATATGCAAGCATTAATGATACGAGTGGGCGGAGACAGTCTAACCATAGTGGGCATATTTGAAGGCACCTACTATGGGCCTACTCCAAAGATGTTTACTCATATTTTTGCTCCTCGATGACCCTAAATAATTTTTTTCATTTGAGTTTCTTGAATTATTATGTTTCCATGCCCATGGAGAAAAAGGGCCAATGTGTGCGCCTCAGCGCCATAAGTCAGGTCGGAAGGACCTGCAGGGCCCGTGGTTTCGTCATCAGAGGCCAAAAGGAGTGCCAGGGACCAGTGTGGTCGCCTGGGGGGCAATCTCCCTATGAATATATCAAGGAATATTGCAAACTCCCCCCCCACTGTCCTGCTGAATCAGTTTCGAAACCACGGCAGTGCAGGGGTCAGAGCGCCTCCTTGGCCTTGCCTTCCTTTGAATATAGGCAAGGCTTTTAAGGAGGGGGGTGAAGCGGTATGGGGTGCTTCACCCATACCCGCTGCCCAGCCAGTGGCGCTCTGTTCATCAGGATTTTTCCTGAGCTGATTCTCAGCCTATGACATCGTGACTTCTGTGGAAAATACCCCAGAAATCGTCATTTTTTGTCATTTTTGGGCTGGCGCCGACCTTCGTCGCCTGCGCGTCGCAGCCCCAGATCGAAGTTTTATATCTCGATTTCTGAAAATTATAATCAATTTTATTATTGATTTATGGGTTTTACCAATATAGGAATAAGCCGTGACCATTTTCGCGGCGTTCCGCGCGGGTCAACTTTTGACGAAATTGGTCATGTAAAGGATTTTTCCAGAAAATCCTGAGGCGATCCCAGGAATCAGCCAGGCGCCCAAGGAGTGGCCCAACAGTGGCCCTCTTCATATATAATATGAATCGGGGAAGAGACGCATCGTGATGGCTACAGGACGCTTGGGAGGAAACCCGGGAAATGAGTGTTTTTGACTCAGAAATCACTATATTTCACTGTTTTTCGCCCAAAAACCACTGTTTGGTCCAGTTTGGGCAGGATCTCAGTGGAGATCCTGATGGCCACGACTTGTAGCTGTCAGTTCTTCTGATGGTGGCGACGCTGCCACCATCGTTTCGTCTTTTTTTCCAGGCTATTTTATAGTTTAGAGGTGATACATATACATTGTACATGTCAACGCATTTGTTTTGTTACATATACCATCTCTTTGTCCATAGACGCCAGATTGTGTCATGGCGCGGACGCTCCCCTTGGAAGAAGGGTGAGCACGGATTCCAAGACCATTTACGCAACTCCAATAGAATGGGAATCTGAGATGTTCTTGCATTTCTTGGAGAGGTTGGGGTGATGGGTTGAAGGAATTTCAACATTTTCTGTGGACGCACGGATATCACCCCTCGAAAATGCTTCCAAATGGTCTTGGGTACCCGCTGCCATGCCTTGGTGTTATCGAGCCCCCCCCAAGGGTTTGCTCTAAAGATGGATCCTTGCCACTCTGAAAGAAGGGAACAAAAATATGTACAGCAACACATCAGAATATGTACACATGGGGTAAAGACTGGACTGAGGTAAGGGCATCACAGAACAAGAGACACCCAGTCCCAACTGATATCCCAATCCCAGGTCCGTATATATATGTAAAGTAGAGACCACCAATGACATCATGGATGGCTCCGTTGATTTTTACAACCTTGTCTTCCATTTTATATAATATCGCCTTGTGAGCACGCGTGCCATACTGCCTCTTTGGACACGCGCTCATATGCAAGCATTAATGATACGAGTGGGCGGAGACAGTCTAACCATAGTGGGCATATTTGAAGGCACCTACTATGGGCCTACTCCAAAGATGTTTACTCATATTTTTGCTCCTCGATGACCCTAAAAAACTTTTTTCATTTGAATTTCTTGAATTATTATGTTTCCATGCCCATGGAGAAAAAGGGCCAATGTGTGCGCCTCAGCGCCATAAGTCAGGTCGGAAGGACCTGCAGGGCCCGTGGTTTCGTCATCAGAGGCCAAAAGGAGTGCCAGGGACCAGTGTGGTCGCCTGGGGGGCAATCTCCCTATGAATATATCAAGGAATATTGCAAACTCCCCCCCCACTGTCCTGCTGAATCAGTTTCGAAACCAGGGCAGTGCAGGGGTCAGAGCGCCTCCTTGGCCTTGCCTTCCTTTGAATATAGGCAAGGCTTTTAAGGAGGGGGGTGAAGCGGTATGGGGTGCTTCACCCATACCCGCTGCCCAGCCAGTGGCGCTGTGTTCATCAGGATTTTTCCTGAGCTGATTCTCAGCCTATGACATCGTGACTTCTGTGGAAAATACCCCAGAAATCGTCATTTTTTGTCATTTTTGGGCTGGCGCCGACCTTCGTCGCCTGCGCGTCGCAGCCCCAGATCGAAGTTTTATATCTCGATTTCTGAAAATTATAATCAATTTTATTATTGATTTATGGGTTTTACCAATATAGGAATAAGCCGTGACCATTTTCGCGGCGTTCTGCGCGGGTGAACCTTTGACGAAATTGGTCACGTAAAAGATTTTTCCGGAAAATCCTGAGGCGATCCCGGGAATCAGCCAGGCGCCCAAGGCGTGGCCCAACAGTGGCCCTCTTCATATATAATATGAATCGGGGAAGAGACGCATCGTGATGGCTACAGGACGCTTGGGGGGAAACCCGGAAAAAGAGTGTTTTTGACTCAGAAATCACTATATTTCACTGTTTTTCGCCCAAAAACCACTGTTTGGTCCAGTTTGGGCAGGAACTCAGTGGAGATCCTGATGGCCACGACTTGTAGCTGTCAGTTCCTCTGATGGTGGCGACGCTGCCACCATCGTTTCGTCTTTTTTTCCAGGCTATTTTATAGTTTAGAGGTGATACATATACATTGTACATGTCAACGCATTTGTTTTGTTACATATACCATCTCTTTGTCCATAGACGCCAGATTGTGTCATGGCGCGGACGCTCCCCTTGGAAGAAGGGTGAGCAAGGATTCCAAGACCATTTACGCAACTCCAATGGAATGGGAATCTGAGATGTTCTTGCATTTCTTGGAGAGGTTGGGGTGATGGGTTGAAGGAATTTCAACATTTTCTGTGGACGCACGGATATCACCCCTCGAAAATGCTTCCAAATGGTCTTGGGTACCCGCTGCCATGCCTGGGTGTTATCGAGCCCCCCCCTAGGGTTTGCTCTAAAGATGGATCCTTGCCACTCTGAAAGAAGGGAACAAAAATATGTACAGCAACACATCAGAATATGTACACATGGGGTAAAGACTGGACTGAGGTAAGTGCATCACAGAACAATAGACACCCAGTCCCAACTGATATTCCAATCCCAGGTCCGACCCTCTCAGTGGCTAGCAGGGGCGGGGGGTCAAACACAACCCATGCCCTGCCCAGTCCGGACCCTGAAACCCTGCCAATAGGGAAGGGTGTCCCGCTCAGCCACAGGCGAGTTCCTGAGAACCAGGGGGCTCCAAGGCCAACAGTGGTACCCTATGCTCCCTTAAGGGCAGGTCCCAACTCCCCTCTGAGCCGGAGATAAGGACCCGCCATTATCCCCTAGGAGTTGGTAGCTGAAAATGGGCTGTTTCAGCCCAAACTGACATTAGCTCGAAGAACTCCAAGATTGACCTCTCGTCCGGACCCGCCAGAGGTAGGGACGAGGCAATTGACCCTTTGCCTTTCAGGTACAAACTCTCTGGAGCCCTCACACAACCTGGTTCTCTCTGAGGTCCCGACATCAGAGCACCACGGGTTCGTCAAGTGGGGTCATGATGTCAAAATCACCAAAATTGGCGTCGTTCTCACGGGTGATTCGCCCGGCCAGGGCAAGGCCAATGAGCCGCAGGAGAGGAGACAGGACCTAAGACCCACACCTGAGTGCACGACTTGAAATTAGGTCCGGGTTCCTTACGGGCACAGAGATACGGGGCCGCCAATTGACCACACGGGGGGGGTGAAATTGGGGTCCCAAAAGGGGGTAATTTTGGCTGCTCAAAATGAGCCAAAATTGGGGGTGTCCTCAATAGTACATTTACACGCCGGCTCGGATATCGGATCCGCCATTCCACACGCCATCCATCTGGAGTCCAACAGAGACTCCCATGCCCTTGGCTCTCAAAGATTTTCATGCCACTTGGCGTGGTGACAATCGAATTTGGGTCCACAACTGCGAAAATGGCAAAATTGGTCGTCTCGGTTGACCGTCCAGGGTAGGAAACATTGGCAATATTGACGTGCCAAGCCTTGATTCACAACTCTTGATATCCCCCATGGTCCCATGCCCTGGGTTATGGCTTGCTGTCACACTGGCTGCTTGCTGTTCATCGAGGGGATGAACACGCGGATGGGGCAGAAAGCAGCATGCGGTGCAACGGGGGAGATCATGGATCGCACCAAAAGTTGAATCACTCCAGATGAGCCGGAGGAGCAAATACGAAACTCAATGGTGTTTACCCCTTGGTCATATGCTACAATATTCGCCTTTCCTTCCGGCTAGATTTCGTGCCCCATGGAGATATGGTAGTTCCAATATGGTACACAATGGCAAAAACAGGGAAATTTGGCCAAAATAGCCCGCACTCATGATTCCATATCTCCATGGCCACGGCGAGGATTCTTTCAAACAAAGATGCTATAGACACATGGGACTCAGGTGTAGCCTGCCAACTATCAAGGTCGCCTCTAGCTATTTTTCCCATTGGAGGGAAAATGACACACAAATGGGGCAGAATGGCAACATACCCCAAATTGGGTGACTCACAACTCTCCCTTCGAGAGGAGAGGCGACATGGGGGAACACCCCATTCGATGCGGGTTTATGTGCCTCTCGGAATCGCCCTTACCCTTGGTCAAGTGGGGCACGCAAGGAGGAGATGGGGTTTGTGGCCATTCTGGGCAAAACGGACAAAATTCACTGAAAAGTGGTCACTCGAAAAATCGTATCTCCATATCACAAAAGATATGAGCCTGGGGCTTTTGCATGGATGCAGACCAAAGCTTTGCTTCCCTTTTGCAAAAATGGTTGTAGTTCAAAGCATAATGGAAGCATTTTTAACACCCCAAGCCTTGAAGCACACTATTTATGGGAAAAAGTGCATATATCGGCGATATTGGTAAGTACATATCTTTGGCTCATTGAGGAGCAAAAATATGAGTAAACATCTTTGGAGTAGGCCCAAAGTAGGTGCCTTCAAATATGCCCACTATTGTTAGATTGTCTCCGCCCACTCGTTTCGTTAGTGCTTGCATATGAGCGCGTGTGCAAAGAGGCAGTATGGCACGCGTGCTCACAAGGCGATATTATATAAAATTGAAGACAAGGTTGTAGAAATCAACCAAGCCATCCACGATGTCATTCGTCGTCTTTACTTTACATATTGCCTTCGTTTGAGGCTCAATTCCCAATAGGCTTGTAGTACAAGCCTCCAGGCCAGGCTCCAGCGCGAGACTCCCCCGGGAGGATCCCGAGTGGAGACCCTTTGAACGCTCTTCGAAGGGGACGCCTCCTCCAAGATGACGCTGGATCTGGAGGAGGTCGGCAGGGGCAGCAGTGGGGACAGTGGCCCCACCGCCTACCGGCGAAGGAGGGGTAAGGGGAAGACCCCCGAGAGGGCACGGAGGCCAGCGGGCGGACATCCCCACGACTCCGACCCCTTCTTCACCACCAGCGACGGGGATGGACGAGACCGCCGACATCGCCGAGGAGTGGCTGGAGGAGGAGACCGAGATGTCCCCATGGAGCCGGAGGGTGAGGGTGAGGATCTCCCTCCTCCCTACCGCAGCTCGGAGTCTTCCGCGTGCGAGACCGAGACGACCAGGTGGGGCGACATGGATGAGGATGAGGACATGGACTTTGGTTACACGGAGAAGCCCCCATCCTTGGACCCACCAAGGGGACCCGGCGGAGGCCCACCGGGACCCCCTGGCGGAGGACCATCAGGACCCCCTGGAGGACGCCCATCAAGTGGACCCCCCGGAGGCGGACCTCCGGGCGAGGGAGAACCCCCTGGACAGGGCGGACCCGGCAGAGGCCCTCCTGGAGGACCCCCTGGGGACCCAGACGGCCCACCAGAAGACGGTGACCCAGAGGCCACTTGGCGGTGGATCGTCCACCTCCGCAGGAGGGTCCAGACCCTCGAGCGCGAGGTAGACACGGGCAAAGGCGAGATGATCCGCATCGCCAGGGTCGCCGCGGGCGCACAGAAGGAGCTGGACATCGCCAAGACGGAGATGGTCAAGATTGCCAAGGTCGCCACCGCTGGCCAGAGGGAGCTGGACATCGCCTGGGGCCAGACCAGGCTGCTGAACAAGGTCATCAACGGGCTGCAGCAGAGGTTGGACGAGCTGGAAAGCCGTGGGACCGTCGGCAGCGACCACCCACCCCTGGAGTCTGGCTTGTCGGACGACGGCTGGGGACCTGGACCAGGTCCAGGCAGAGCCCACGCCCCTGGCGGAGCCCCCAGGAGTCGCCCCAGCGCCAGTGCCCCCTACCTCAGCGCCCCCTCTCATCACAGCGCGGGCCGCCGTAACGAGCGCCTGCCGCCCGGCAGTGGCAGTGAGGAGTGGCGTGATGAGTGGCTCAGTGCGGAGTACCACAACCGCCGTGCTCCACAGCGGACACCAATACGCCCCCGACGCCCCGCACCAGCCCAGGAGCCAATCCCAATGGCTGGCGGGCGTTATGGTGGACTCAGAGATGAGGTCCCCGGAGAGGACGTGGAGTGGGATGTCGGCTGAGGCGAGGAGAACCTGGAGGAGTTCGGCATTACCTCGCGGCGTGGTGTATGACGGGAGGCCGCTGAACGCAGCCGCCGGCGCCGTGATGAGGAGGCATACATGGAAGGAGTACGGCGTGAACATCTAGGTTCAGCGTACATGGAGGAACCACGGCGTAGCCACATGGATACCGTGGAAGAGATGGAAGTCGCGGCCGTGGGTGTCCGTGGGGGACGTCGATGGGAACCTCGGTCTACCTCGCGGCCGGCGTTCATGGTCTCTAAGGCCGCGGATGCCGCCGTGTGGGAAGACCTGAAGGACATCAAGCCCCCGACGTACGATGGCAACCCCCTCAACCTCGACCGCTTCTTGGAGAAGCTGGACAATTGGGGGATGACCGTCACTGAAGACATGGATCCCGCAGATGCGGAGAAATATGTCTTCAAACGGTTCAGGTGGCGCCTGCCGGAGGTGCTCCAAGAGCTATACCTCGTGGCGACGCAGGAGGGGAAAATCAAGACCCTCAAGGAAGCCGGGAAGTAGCTCAACGAGCAGGAGCGGGTGGACGCTCCGCAGGTGGCTGCCAAGCGGTGGAGGGCCATGGAGCTACAGCATGATGGTCGGGAGATCCGGCTACGGGATTGGCGAGACTTCCGGGGGCAATACACCCTCTTCCGCCGCAACGTGGAGGACTGCAATGAGGGTGACGAGCAGGCCCGTCTGCTCTCCATGCTGCCGGAGGCATGGATCAAGAGAGTCACCAAAGAAGAAGCCAAGAGAGCCAAGCTGAACCACACGTTCAAGATGATGCTCCCCAAGGAGTATCATCCAAAAGTGTTGGCTTGGACAAATAAGCATGTGGCGCGGGATGTCAGGCGGCGAGAGCTGCGGAACGCCCTCCTCATCACCGTCACGGGCGATCGCGAGAAGACCGCGATGTTGCGCCTCGACGAGTGTGACGTGGGCGGCCATACTCTCTGTCTGCAGGCCATCCCAGCGCGGATGACCTGCGACGAGGTCTTGGATTGGGTTGGAGAGGAAGTGCTCAAAGAGTACAGGAATCTCCACCACACCCGCGGCTTGAAGGCCGGTGACCGTGAGGTCAACTAGGTTGGCAGAGGGTCGGGCGGGGAATCTGCCATGGACCCAGCGGGAGCCGATAATGATGAGGCTCTCGACGACGATGACGACGACGATGAGCCCGCTGAAACGGCCGTTTGTGCCTTCTTGGCCAACAACCTGAACACGGGGAGCAACTGGGGAAGCTGGAAGCCCCGGCAGAAGGGTTGGAAGAAGAAGGAGAAGAAGGAGCCCCGCCGCATGGGCGACCCTCCGCTGTCCTTTGGGGAGTTCATACGAGCTCACCCTCAGGGCTGTTTCGTGTGTTACGGGAGGAACAAAGGGTTCAACCATGACCACCGGACATGCCCCATCCACAAGGCCGACACAGAGGCCTACAAGAAGGTGCACGGGTCGAAGAAGCGTGCAGCCGCGGGTATCCGGGAGACCAAGGTGGGGGTCGAGCTCTCCAAGCTGATGTCGCAGGGGACCGAGTTGGCCAAGGATATCCAGGAGATCAAGAAGTCCTGGGTCCCCAAGTCGGACGACAAGAACAAGCAGAACAAAGAGAAGGACGATGACAGGAAGGGTAAGAAAGGGGGAAAGAAAAAGGGTGTCAACGAGGTTGATGCGGAGGAGAGCACCCCTACTACCGCAACCGACGCCCCTTAGCAGAGCCCCTGCAGCCAAGGGCCCCAGCTAGGGCGGTCGCAGTATGGTGTCGTGGGAAGCGCCACACCATCCCAGTCGGGAGGAAATGAGCACAAAGGGATCGCCGCGGGCGGAAGGCCCGGTCCGGCACCCAAAACGAAAGACAGTCGCAGTGGTAGGGTGAGGGCAAATGAAGGCACGAACCCTTGCATCCGTCCATCCTTCGCGACCAAGAATGTATTTGATATGCTTCAAGATCTATGCGAGAGTATTAGAGGATCACCCGGACCGCAGCTGGATGCTGCAGATGGGCAGCCTGAGCCCATTGTCCACGACCTGCACCAGTCGCTTATTGAGCTTCTTGATCGGCCGGAGATCCTTAGCTTGCACGCCGTGCGCCGTGTGGGGGGTGAGCGGCAGTTGCACCTTAAGGTCCGTGCCTTACGCGGGGAAGTGAAGAAGGTCTTCGACGTGTTGGTCGACACGGGAGCTCAGGTCAGCTTGGTCAAGGCTGGCTTACTTCCGCCAGAGTGCTTGACTGACACTCGGAAGCCTGTCAGGCTGAAAGTGGTGAACGGCCAGTACATGGTGGGAGGCACAAGGGAAGCGGCCATTGGGCTGCAGTTCGTGAACCACCGTGAGCTGAGCCGCCCTGACCTCGGCAAGGGAATCCTCCTGCAAGGTCGCTTCTACGAGGCCCAGATGGACTGAGACATGATCGCTGGGTACGACTTCATGATGGACACGGACTCCGGCGTTCTTCCGGCCCAGGCCTCAATGACCCTGTACCAGGACGACCAGCTCTCGTGGCTTTCGTCACCTGAGCACCATGTGGAGTGCCAATGGATCCACGCGGAACGCAATCAGCTCGAAGTAGCTGCGCTGGGGACTGAGCCAGCTGGGCCAGCAAACCAGGAGTACGGCGTAATGCAGGAAGTGGCGAGCCGAGTGGTTGCAGACCAGGGAGCTTCGGATCTTGCCTTGGATGCGTTCTCTTCAGGAACCTCCGCCCATCTTCGGGTTTATGAGAAGTACTGGAGCGCCCAGGACCCCGCGTGGAAGAGGCACTGGGGTCCGCATCAGGGTTTGATGTGGATCCATTGCCCCTGATGGGACATTCCAAGGGCGGTAGCGAAGATTCGCAAGGACCGCTCCAAGGCAGTGCTGGTTGTTCCTATGGGATGCACCGAGGAGGAAAGCACCCGAGATTGAGTGGTCTCACTGACCAACATGACGTTAAACAAGGTCGTCCTACAGGCTGGAGAGAGTGTCTCTCACGACGCCAAGGGACAGCCCATGCCACCCCAGAGATGGCCAACGGAATTCCACTATGTGGATGGGGGCCTTGAACAGGCCGACACCACGGACTTTGTGTGTGTCAACCGCATCTTAGCGGAGACATGGCGGCAATCCTTTGCGGTTTCCCGTGTTGACATCGGAAAATCGGAGGACCTCCTCACTGAAGAGGAGCTGAATCTGGTTCAGGGGTATATGGATCAGCCCTTTCACGACTGGGGAAGCCAGCGTGAGGGCAAGGGCCAGGACAAAGCCTGGTGGGAAGTGGATTCCATCGTCTCCGGTTCCTATGATGGGAATACCTTCGTAAGGAGGGTACTGGACCACATGTCCAGCCAGGACGAGCCAATCGGCGGGAACCCGCCCACCTATGGTGACTTGTTCCGAGGCAAGACCAGAGATGGCCCCTTGGACCACCTGGGAAGACCACTAGCGCCGAAACTTTGCGATGACACCCTGCAAGTAAGCTCAGTGGTTCAGGTGCCCGGAAAGGCCAAGGCGGAGTCCGATGAATGCCCCAAAATCCAGGCATTGAGGGCCAGGCTGAAGCAGAACTATGGTGATACCTTCTTCAGCGGAACACCTGTGTTTCCCCAACCAGTGCGTGGACAGTATGGTGAGGCCAAGATACGACTGAAGCCGGACCCCCGTGTGTATCGACACCGGGAGTTCGCCCTGAGGGGCGAGAGGAAGGAGGCCATGGAGAAGATCCTCCGTGAATTCATCAAGAGAGGCTGGCTTGGGCCGTGCCACTCCGAATGGGCCTCCCCGTGCTTCGTCGTCCCCAAGAAGGTGGCCAGAGAGTGGCGGCTCGTGGTCGACTACCGCGGCCTAAACGCCCAAACGCAGCATGACAGCTATACGCTGCCCCTCATGGAAGACATGCTGCAAAAACAACACCGGCGGAAGATCTTCACGGTGATTGACCTGAAACACGGTTATCATCAGATGCCTCTCGCCGAGGAGTCCCGTGCCTGCACAGCCATGAGCACCCCACTTGGACCTCTCCAGTGGAAGGTGATGCCCATGCGCGTTACCAACGGCAATGCGGCTTTTCAGCGGATGCTGGAGAACCTGCTTGAGCCGGTGCGTGACTGTGCGGACCCCTTTTTGTGGATGACGTGATCATCGCGTCCGGGGACCCGAGTATGAGCTATGAGGAGCTCCTGGAGGCACACGAGAGGGACGTCACCAGAGTGCTGGACCTTCTGGTTCGGCACAAGCTCACGGGCAGCAGTGACAAGGCCACCATTGCGGTGGGCAAGGTGGTCATCGCTGGCCTCGTAGTTGGGAGCCAGCAGCGGAAGCCCATACCTGGCAAGGTGGCTGCGATTGAGCACTGGGAAAAGCCCAAAACAGTCTCTGAGCTACGGGCGTACTCCGGATTCTGCAACTACTACTCGGGGTATATCAAGATGTATGCCGAGTATGCAGCCCCCATGACGACCATGCCTAAGGGCAACCGAGAGGAGACCAAGAAGGGGTCCAAGAAGGCTCTGGTCTGGAATGAAGAGTCCGACCGTGCCTTTGAGGGGATGAAGCAGGCGCTGCTATCCGCAGTGGGTCTGCACCTTGTGGATCCTGATTGAGGGGTTGTCCTGCGCACTGACACTTCGGACTACGCCGTCGGCGCTGTGTTGGAACAAGTGCTTGATGATGGGAGGCACGTGCCAGTGGCCTTCTGGAGCCGAGTCCTGGCCGAACGCCAGAGACGGACGTGGACGCCCCGAGAAAAGGAGGCGTATTTTTTGGTGCATGGGGGTTGCCCCCTGGCGAGCATAACACAAAAGCGGCCTAACCACGGGCAAGTGAGCGTTCATGGCGAGCCGAAGTTCATCGAAGGACAGCAGCCATATGTACAGTAACTCAGGGGGTATGACCCTGCTCCAAAATGCACCAAAGGCCTGGTTACTGTGGGCCGTGGCTTCGCCATTAGCCCTGTGGTTGGTGTTATGACGTGAGACGAATCGAAAATAAAAGGGACTCTATATATATTTATATATATATATATAGAAATCAGAAACAAACAAGTAACCCCGGCCAAAGATCTTCTGGGGTACTATAAAAGACCTCCAGTTAGTGGAAACCACTGACTTCTCCATACGTCTGGGGAAAGTCCGAAAAGACTCTGAGAATCCTGGAAACGTCCTCACACTTCCAAAATCATCAAGGAGTCACCACTCTATATAGAATTCCGTACTCCAAAGTCCTGAATGGTGTACGAAAAGGAGCTGGAAGAGAGCATCAAAAATGCGCTGACACGAACGTGGTCCCATCTCGTCGATCTGTCAAATGGTATCAAGAAGTTAGGGAGGGGGGGTGCAGATCGCAGGTGGTGAAGATGAGGAGGACGAGGTAGAATGACAATTAGAAAAAAGAAAAAAGGGGGGGGGAGAAACTCGTCAACCGGAGACCAAAGCGGGGCAGAAACCCCCCAGTTGCTTGCGGAGCTGAGTTTCTTTTCACGATGGCTTTTTTAGGGTAACGTGTTTTTATGTGGGTAGTTACGGTAAATTAAGTAGTTGGGATTGGTTTTTTTGTTTTTGCTGTGAACGTGTCTGTGTTTGTGGGGGTGTTTATTGGCGACTGTTGTGTTTGTCCTTTTTGGGTACGTCAACAAGGTGGGGTTGTGAGACGGAGTGCTGTAGATGGAGTATTGGTTGTTCCATGGGTTGTCTGCGGAATCTGGTTGGAGTAAGTGCAGATCGTTAATTGGGTTTTGTCTGAGCCAGGTTTGTGTCTCTTGTAGTGGTGTTTTGAGTC
>CAXIWF010000545.1:0-24501 GCA_964036045.1 Eutreptiella sp. 'Long Island Sound 2002' | reverse complement strand
ATCCGATAGGTTTTAGGGTTGTATTGAGACAAGCTGAGCCAATAGGTCAATGCCAGTGTGGCAGTGCTCAGCGTATCCGTGTAGTAGAGGAAATAGTAGAAGAAGCTGCACGGGTAAAGGTAGAGTACTACCGCCAAAGCCCAGGCATCAGAAGAGCTGCTACAGATCTGAATGTATGAAAGTCAGATTGGGCAGGTAGAGTGAAGTTACTATGATAGACCACTAAGAGTAAAGCTTGTGCACCATTGTGGACACATGACGAGCATACTACTGCACAGTATAGGTGCTGTCGTTCGTGGGAAATAAGCAAAGATATGCACAAGCACAATGTCTCGGTGTAGAGATGGAAACTGAATGAAACTCGCTGGATTTCATACCTTTCGCCTACAAGAGTAGTACAGAACCGGAAGGATACAGGACATCCCAACATTTGTCGCTCGCAGGAACATAATAGAGCATGATACGTTTCGGTTTAAGATATTTGATATCGCCCAATGAGAGTACACAGATGTGTAATATAGCCCCGGATACGTTGTTATTCCTTTGTTCCATGTAGTGAAGTTTCCATCACAGAATTTTTGCGCTTGCGGGATGTGGAATACCTCATCCTTATAAGCATTGTCATAATAATTGAATGTAGCCAGGAGATTGATTGCATACTGCCTGTTATTAGAAACTCAGCTTTAAATTAAGATCTACAAAATATAAGTGCCATAGTTCATCATATAAATTATACTTCAAAATAGAGGTATGATTGACAAAATCGTAAAAGTCTCACCATATAAGTGTCCACGTTCGTATATAGTGCGATAATGAGAGTGCTTATAGCACAAAAAATGACTTGCAACGCCTCCATAGCTTTGCTTGAAATACGCAGCTTGAAGAGAAGAAGAAAACTAATATTATATACACCAATTTACGCGTGGCACAGAATTATAGTCAACTCTCCTCATCTTCGAGGCAGCTTTCTATTGGAGGCAGCTTTCACTTTTAACCCACTGCAATCATTCATTCATTCAATCAATCTACCGATCAACCGATCAACCAATCAATTAACAATCTGTGCAATCCTGATGGATTGAATCCTGGAATCCTGGTATCTCATTTACTCGTAAATTTTTACCATCATGGCATAGATTCCACGAAGGCCAGCATCATAGTTTTTAATATATGATAAGTTATTATCACCACAGTCGGGCCGAAAGGTCGTAAAATTTACCCGATTGTGACGACAAGAACCATGTCGCACAGTGCATCGCCAGAGCAGCAGCAGCAGCAGCTTCGTCATCGAATTTCAGTGCATTGCCAGATTCGTCATAGAATTTGGAGAAGTTCTGGGGTTGGGTCAGATGATAATCAATCCCACAGCAGGCGCAACCCAATCCCAAACACCTTGATGTCACTATGATAATAGAATTCCTGCTAGGATAGATAGATCTTTTTTTAAGTTTTCGCCGTACGAAAACGTACGTTTTAGTACTAGCAGCAAGCCGTGGGGTTAGATTTCTTGCGCACGTAACCTCTGGATCCTACAAGCCCGTAATATTTCCTTCGATTTCAGCAGCGGTGTGTAAATGGACGATTTTGATGAGAAAAAAGGTTCGTTGCATCACCGAATCACCTGAATCTAACTTATAAGTCCATATCATGCAGCGATGATATTTTTTATGAACTTATCAATGTATCATATGCTTCCTCCAAAGACTATTATCGGGTATTGGGAGTTTCTTCTAATGCGACCGCTGAGGAGCTCAAGGCAGCCTATATTAAGCTTGGTGAGTTAATGAAAAGTGGCAACTGCAAAGTAACACCATGAAAAGGACTATGTTGGTATGAACGTATATCGAACTCAATTCTTTATTGATACACTTTTACTTATCTTATACTATGTCTACTTGTATTTGGTACGATAGCTCTTCAGCACCACCCAGACTCCGCAACCCATTTCCAAGTAGATCAAGTCCCATCTTCTGGAGCTCAATTTATACAAGTTAACGAAGCCTGGGCTGTGCTGTCTAAACCCTTGGTTCGACAACGGTATGATACACTTCGATCTCGGCATTTAGGCAGCGCGTTTAGTGGATCTAGTGGGAGCAGTTCTATTCATGGATTTGGCACAGTTCAAACTGAAATATCAGAAGGCTATAACACACAAAAGGTTAATTATTACGCCGTTCAGAAGAAAGCTTCTTCAAACTGGATGGATTTACAGGAAAAGTACAAGTCAGAGAAGTGGCGAAAACTTACACTAAAAGAGAAGAAAGTGAGGTTATGATAAGATGATTGTCGTTGTATACAGGTGTATCAATGGAGTTATTATATGTTCAAGTATATATGGTTGATACGCAGACGGTAAACGTCATATGAGGATGGAACGTATTTTATCATTCCTCTTATTGTTGCACTGCACTTTTTTTTCATGAGTTTCTTCTCGTCATACTTGTCACTAATCTTCACCAACTGCCTGCCATTATTTTCCTATTGTCGCCAACACAAATTGCTGCCATGGCTATGGTAACGAAACAGATGCATCGTGCTCGGCCCATAACAACGGTTTCTGGCTCTCTTAGCTCCACAATTGTCTCAGCTGTTTTGTGCGGATTTGTGATATATGGAGCATACAAATACAATCAAAATAGGTAGTCGGTACGCTTGTATTGTCTGATGGAGTTGTACCTCTCTTACACTTAACGAGTAGCGGCGCTGCACCATTATACGATCATAATTGTGTGTAGACCACTGCTGTTGATGTTGTTACCTAATATCGCAGTTGTGTTGTGCCGCCATTCATGCATGGCTATCGGTCCGACCGATATAATTTATCTAAAACTCTTGAATTTACCTGTCTTAAATTAAAACTTGCCGGAATGCAAAAGCTGCTCTGTAATCCCAGAATCAGTTTCATATTTCGTGCATTTTTATCGATACAGTATGCAATAACTACTTTTACTGGCAGGCTGTGTTGTTATCGGGTTAATACAAAATAATATCAACCCGATAACAACAAAAGCATACTTTTATCTTTTACTTCAGAAGTACATAAGGTCCCTGGTTCGATTCCGCTCACCAGAAGTGACTTTCTACTCAATCGTACGAAGTACTTCAGAAGTACAAAGCTCGATACTCACTAGTTCCATTAATCGGTTAAAGTACAAATAACATAAACACCGAGGGAAGCAAAAATACTCTTGCGATAATATTATTTTGTATTAACCCGATAACAACAGGCTGCCGGTATGAAATACTTCGTACTGAGAAGCCTTTTAGGTATGAAAAATAGAAGCGGTAAAAAAATTGACGCTGAAAATACAGAGGATGGTTACAATCTACTGGAAGCCCAGATGATTACTATAGGGGATATCGGTTTGTCATATCATCACTTTGAATACAGTTTTGAGTCAAGGTATGTCGGAAATGATTTAATCGTGTTTTAATGTGACATATGCTGCATAAGCAGTAATCATTAATAGCATGTTAGCAATTTCCTTTTTTCTATTTGTGAAATTCAGAAGTAAGGATAGAAAAGCCAGCCATACATTCACATGAGCCAATACGCCAACAGCTGCAACAGTGCTAACTCCCATTAGTACCTGCTGCAGCACTAGCATTAGAGTTTGTTGCATGTATCGTTTTTTGACGAGGGTTTGGAGAAAGAATTCCATTACGTAGCTGGTGTTTAAGCACAACCAGTATAGGCGGAAGTAGCCCAGACTAACCAGCTGTACATCGCCATGAAGCGCCAGACTGATGTTAAGTCCATGTAGGAGAAAGTGCTTATAAAATATGTACTGGTACTTCTTTAGTCTATATAGTATGCTGATAAGGCTTACAACTTGTTGGCCTTTATTATAGTTGTCAGAGAAACTATTGACTGGGAAGAAGCCGCGGGCACCCCATGGAAGAGTAGCACAGACTGCCAATGCTGCTCGTTGGTATATATTAGCGCTGGGGTAAGCCTCTAATGCGTGCAAATAAAGGATTTGGACCAGGTTGAGGAGCTGGTAGAAACTGTGCTCAATCATTTCATCAAATGTCACTGTGGCATCTTCGTCTAGCGTCCCCGATGCTGGATTCGTAACATGGCTGTGGGCTTTCTTAAAATCAAAAGCTGCCGTGAGCGCTGTAGCTGTCCCAAGCATGCCCAGTATAGTATCATATGTAATGGTCGGGATCATTGGTCCGACAGAGATATCTACAAAGCCAAGCACAAGCCATGAAAATAGCGCCGCTCCGCATACGCGATGTCTCCTTGCGTAAACTTTAGTGAACATCGATCCATTTATGGCAGATATAACAAAAACTTGGCCAAAGAAGTATATAAGTGCTACATTGACAAGAAAATTGAGGGGCAAGCTTTCAAATACTGCCATTTTCTACCCTAGTAAATAACTAATGCTCAGACAATTCCAACTTCATATGTACAATGTACTTTAGTAGTCTTGCAATGTCGAACATCCGTGGCACTAGTAAAATTCGATCGTGATTTTCGCTAGAACTTCAGCAGTTGTCTATACTGTTGTTTAAAATCAAACTTGAGATATATTATCAATTGTCGGTCCATAAATTACGACGCTTATGCCGGTGATCGATGTTACAATCAATACAAGTTTCAAACACCCTGCCTGTTGCGATAAATAAAATAATCCTGAAAACTCGAGCCACCGGCAGAGTGTTCCCTTAGGCGAGGCGACAACTCCTACAGATTTGCCAATGAAAAGTTGTCGCCTCGGCTTTTTATCGATGCAGCAGCAGCCTCCAAAAATTAATTAATTGGCAGATCAGCAGGGGTTGTCGCCTCGTCTTTGACCCTGTAGTGGCTGTGCTGAAAATCTGACGAAGTTCCACCACCAGAGCTAATTTCTGCGAAAAAACTTCATTTAACGAACCTGGGAATGATCTCGAACTCGTTCGTACGAGGTTGGGAGTAGGCTTTTATATTATATCGCAGCAATACCGGAATTCTGCAGACACGATTTTTGCTTCTGAATCATTTTGCAATGCTTGTTCGGATAATTATACGTGCCGTTCGTGCAAAGGAGAGGCCTTTCATCGCTCATTTGCGGAGTCGTTCGTCAGCACCTGCGATGCTGAACGGGCCACTAAGTTTTACCATGCCATCGAGCTGTGCTTGTACTGCGAGTTATAATACCTCAGTTATACGAGAAATTAGCCCAACGGATGCTATCCGCGGCCAAGATGAGGGCAAATGGGAATTAGAAAATGAAGCTGAGTTTCACGATGTCTCTGATGCTGCGCTGGAAAATATCATGGATTTTCTGGCGCCTTTGGAGGAGTCCTTAGGTACTCCAGACTCTAAGTTGGAAGATGCTGAGATGGATCTTGCGCAGGGGTGTGCTTAACCTGAAACTGACAATGGGTGAAGATGCCGGGAGATATAGTGGGCGTGAGCTGTTCTGGGTCATTAATAAGCAGACACCTAATCGTCAGCTTTGGTGGTCGTCACCGTTAAGTGGGCCACGGAGATACGAATATGAACCCACTGGTGGAACCCAGAATGAAGAGGAATATGCAGCGATACGTGCTTGGAAGTATCTTAAAGAGGGAGGGATACCGGATCACTCGGCTGCCCCCGCGGCAAGCAATGACATGCTTCATCAACTCCGGCAAGAGATTCTGGAAGTCACAGGGATGGATTTAAAGTAGTATAATCATCTTCAACAGAAGTACTTTAATAGTACATCTGTTAAAGATTCCCGTGTGCTCCGGGGTTATGAGCGTTAAGTATTGCAGCTTTTCTGCGTGATGTATTAACTGCTTGACTAAGCGCACACACACTTTAATGGTAGTGCTCTAATGAGACCTGTAATTATAAAGAAATAAGCACGTTCGTTCTAGTTAATATCTTCAGTTAGTATGCACATCAAGTTAGAATCTATTTTCTCCTATGCAGCCTCCGTCTTTTAACGCTACTCTTTTTATAATAGCCCTGCACTGAGCATGACCCGCAATTGCCACCGCAATATAACAATTGGTGCATCCCCCTGATTGGATTAGCCGTGACTGAACCTGGTTACGAGTTAAAATAAGACTCGATGGTGGCAGAAGTAGGCGTGGCCGCAACGAAACGTCTCACCACAGCCACAGCCAATGGTATGCTCTTGTGGGTAACCAAACCACATGTTATATATAGTCCAGACTGAGCATGCAGCGCTGCAGAAACTGTGGCAGGAAGGACAAACCAAAACTATACGTACTCTCAATCTCACACTTATTTCCCCCTTTGCAGCAGAATTAGTAATAGTAGCAGCAGCAGCGCCGAGGGGACAGACAGATTGACATGTGGAGGTATGGGGAGGTATGGAGCAGCCATGAATAAAGTCGAAGAAATGCAAGGAAAAGATAGCAAAGTGGTGGATGAGAGAGAGCATTATAGGGAGGGGAGGAGCGTGGATAGTGTGTAGAGATGAGCATGTCTTCAATAAGGATGCATTGGATAAGCCAAGACATCATAAATATGCTCGCAGCAACTGTAGTACCCTGTTGCAGAAGCAGTGAAAGACATTGAGGGAATCCAACGCAGGAATCTCTCTGAGGGAGGGGGGGGGGGGGGGGGACATTGTTTGGTTACCTTGTAGCATGGTGGTTAACTCGAGCTGATAGTCCGGCAGAGACTGCTAAGAAGAGAAGTGGAGCATGGCATGTCACAATTATATTCACCAGCACAAGCCATTCAGTGATCAATTGGCAGCAAATGTGATGGCAGCAAACAGTCCACCACAGGGTAGAATGGAGCACATGTAAGTACCATGCCGATCCCATACAAGCAATGAAAGCAGTAAAGCAATACGGTATTAAAGATTAAAATAAAAGATATTCTAGGCAAATAAATGATGGTGGAGTGTCATAGAGCATTGATAAAGTAGAATACTGAAGTAATAGCACAGTACAGTTGTGAGAAGCTAAGCCCAGAAGCGTTAGAAGCAGTTGGGTGGTGCTCTACTACTTTAGTAAAGACGGAAAGCAATGCAATCGGCTGTCTTCCTTAGTGATATACCTGGATGATCTTCGAGCTGAGCATCGACTGCAGCTTGCGGCAATCTCGTTGAGAGAGGGCTTGCAGATGGTCCCTAGCAAAGCTGTTACCGCGCCCGCCACCGCTGCCACCATAAACTCCACCCACTCCACCACCATCTTCATGATAACCTGAAATATCAGCAATGTGGTTAGCAGCAACGACTATCTCGGCATGCTCGTCTGACCAACCTCCTCGGCTTGATTGCCTCGAACTCTGTTGGTTACGCTGGGGATCATGCGCGTCAGTGAGTAGTCTGTCTTCCTTGCTGGCCTTTGCGATGAACTGTCTGATGTGACGGCCACGCAGTCCTAGCCACCTGAGGTGGATCCCAAGGGTCAGCAGCAACAACATTATCAACAACAACATTTTAAAAAAGACGACAAAAACGACAACAACAGAAGCAACAGCAATATAAAAAGTATCGCATTCACGACCACGGTCACAATTACAAAGAAACAAAAAGGGTAAGAATATGCACACATAGCACTACCGCCACTGGGGCGTAAGTAGCTGTTTTGTAAATGGCAATGATAAATTTACTACTGCGCACCTGACGCAAGCTTGGTTTCCAGACCCCTCAAACGACGAAGCAGAGGATAGAAACCTAAATATTCACATAAAGTTAGATATTGACCAATACAGCCATATATTTACTGGTAGATTTCTATAATTAGTACGATGCCCCTTTTGCACTGTTATCATAGAGCGATCGAAGGTTATTATGAAAGGCCAAAGTGTGCAAAATGATCACAATCACCTGTATGTCATGAGAAGCGCCAGTCCGTCGGGGTTATAATCGCAAACACCCACCACGTGCATGCGCTGTACCAAAGGCAATGGACCGGAAAAGTGTGTTAAGAAAAGTTCATCATGTTATATTATGTTATGTTGAGTCCTAGGCCTCAATGGCCAGAGTGTATTTATCAGTTGGGAGGAGGCAAAGTAGTTTGCCAGATGCAGCAAGGCAAACGACATGAAATAAGAAAAGAGTATCGTTGGGTGTCGAGTACCAAGAGTGAACTGAAGCTTAATTAGACAAGGATTTTCAAGTGGGCATATGATAATTCTCAGTTCATTCTTAATTAAGCTTACCGGATACAACTTGCTCAAGGCAGCAACACAAGCTCTGGTTGCCATGTCCGGAAACCCTAAAATAGGCATGGCGGCGATGATGACAGGTACAGCGGTAGGTTATAAAGAGGGATAAGAACCATGAATCCGCTGAGCAGTAAGCGATTTAAAAGAAATGATAGAACGCAGAGAGGAACAATAAAAGATAATAAAAATCATCGGTTTAAATGTTTGTAACCACCATTTCTCACAACCTTCCTTCTTTCTTAGCTTACTCATATATTTACTTACCGCAGCCGGTGACCATGATACAGCGCCCCGAGCAGGCCTCCGCAGCACGGGAAAGGAAGCCGTCCTCTAGCAGGCGCCGGAAGATGCCCTCCTTCTCCACCACCAGCAGCCAGCGCGGCACGCACTCCTCGTAATGCGCAGACTGCTGCACTGACTGCTGCACTGACTGCTGTACTGACTGCTGCACTGGCTGCTGTACTGGCTGCGCAAATTGCATTGATCGTGTTGGTTGCCCATGACGGAGTCGATCACTACTCGACTGACTATCACCAATGTTACTTAAACCCATGCCATTCCAGCTTCTTTGATTGTTACTCTGCGTTGAAGACTTTACAGCGCCACTAAAAGAAAAGCTACTGCTGCTGTTTGTTCCAAGCGGTTTTGATGACTTCTTGCGACTAGAAAAAGCAGCACTTCCCCCTGAAGTAGGCCATTCACACTGGCATCGAAAATAGTACGGAAAACAACTTTGTCAGTACGGGGAACGGGAAACTGGAATATGGGTAGATTGAACTAATTCATACCTTGACTTTTACTGCTGAACCCTCAGTGGTTGCTTGCATCCAGAGCTGACCGTTGATGAGAATACACTCTCCATCATCCATAGATACACTGCTGAGTATCTCCAACTCTGCTCGATCGTGCTGGGAGGGAGCACACCACCGGGCATCTTGACTGTCAGTCTCCCAATCTAGTCTTTCTCTATCACTAACAATGCTTCGAGTAAAGGTAACCTTGCCGATTCCTGCTAACAAGCCTGCTCGACAGGATAGTTGGATGCAAAGGCAAATGATTCACTTGACCAAGTTATCATGCAAAATGCACTGAAAATATAATTTAACATCTACGTACGCGGACTAACCTTTGGATGCCGGTGCAATGTTCATTTCGTCTAAAACAAAGTGCAGTGCAGACAATCATGACATAAAACCTACAAGTGATGAATTCTGCATAAACAATATTCAGTGCATAAAGTATATTGTGCATGCAACCCACAACTTACGCCTCTTGAGCTTTAAAATCCTTCCGAGTTGCAGCACAGCGCCATCACTCTCTCGTTGGTTTTTGAAGATCTTCTTGAGCGAGTAGTACACATCACGAAGAGAAATCGTCCTACCGGCTAAAACCAAATAAAGTACCAAGCCTAGGGTTATTGACAGGTATGCACTTACTTTTCCAGGTGATAAAAAAGAAAGCAGCAAAAGTATACGGGTAGTACTAACAACTAACCTGATTGAAGCTCCATTACTAAAGCAGCAATAGCCATTATCTGAGCGTAGCTGCGGCACCCGTCAAGATCCGTGATCTGTCTCGTTACTATTCCATCGTCCTCCAGACTATCATCGAGGCCGTCACAACCTTCGTCATCTTGCTGCTGCCGTTCTAGAACACCAAACAAGGAATCAGCAGATAAACATTTAGGAACTTGTAAAGCCATGAAGTCATTTTCACCCAGAGCCTCCAAGAAAGGAATTCCCAGTTTGTCTAGGATCGAAGAACCATTCATCTCTGCAGCACAAATATATCCGTCACACAAATATGAACAAGATCATGATTGATTATTGCTACGGTTCGATTCATATTCTGGAAAAGACATCTCCTTCGATGTCAGTTTTGAAGCACAGTTTCATTTTCAGTTTTTGTAAGCTTACGATTTCACGTCAAAACATCCAATATTTTTATGCGTGTTTGATAATACAAGCTATAAATTTCGAACTAAGTACCCAGGTATATATATTTGATGGGCATAACTTGTGCGTTACAATTTAACCTCTTCGGAGGTTAAATTGTAACGCTCAAGCAGATAGTGAAAAGTGGCTGTGAATATTTTGAACGATTACTATTCGTAGTAATCGTTCAAAATATTCACAGCCACTTTTCACTATCTGCTTGCCATTGTCGTTGGTTCTTACCTACAAGGTTGCAGTAAAGCTTGCGACCAAAAATACTATCTAGGCGATGATGAAATCACCATTGGAGCATTGATATGGTTAAACGCTATGAAAACTCTGGTTCTTTTGAACTAGATAGATATCCATGCTTGTAGTCATAGTAATGACGCGTGCTCCTCTTCAATGTGCAGTAGGGCAGTCGATTTGATAAAACAACCTTATTGCAAGTACATTCATATGTGGAGGGGGGTGGCGACCGTGTATTCCCCAGCAGAAGTAGAGCATATTTGTTTCCCTGTAAGAAACTGGTGAGAAGGAAGATCATAAACAAAATCTGTAAACATAAATGCGATCCAAACCATTTAGAACAAAAAATAAAGTCCTCACCCGACAGATAATCATATAACGTTATCCAAGCCATCAACTGCTCCACGCTGCATGGAAATCAGCAGGGATTGTACAAAGGTTTCTGCCAAAAAGATGGTACTGCTCTACAAGCGAAGTGAATGACCCACGGAAGAATATCAGGGCGAAACTAACTAACCTTACCTATTTCTTTTGCATTATCCTAGCGCCACTGCTTAAAATCCTCTTAAAGCCTCAGGCTTATTATCTCGATTCCTGCGCTCTCCCTGCTAATAATTTTAAGGCTTAAAATTATCAGAAGGGAAGTGAGAGAATCAAGACAATAAGTACAGGGGAAGTGGCACTTGCCTGAGTGCGGAGAATGTTGCTGTCTTCTTAATAAAGCCAAAAATATCGGCACCAAATTCCATCACTCATATTTCCATCGATCTGTACAGGCCAATATTGCCAACACTATTTAGAATCTTCACGGCTGAAAGCTTACATGGTTGCTGGGCTAGTTGTATGGTGGACGCTGTGTCGATGATGAGAATAGCGCTGTTGCGTCAGTATTGTCACAAAACGTTTGAAAATTAGTTGCTCGGCTCAAACTAACTTCTAGGCCTCTTATAGCTGTACATTTGCTTTCATTTCTGCCTATAATTCGAATTTGCATTATCCATTGATGATGTGTTTTCAAATAACTTGTCCTTATTACGCGGTGACGGAAAATGAACACCTTGCTCAACATACCCCCCAGGATCAGTTGAACCTTTTATTCTCAGAGCGCGCTTACACCATCGGCATAGATTACTCAGAATACACCTGGTTTTGGTTAGATTTAAATGATAATGATACCAAGATAATAAACAGCTTACTTGTCTGACTGAGACAGAGGCCAGAGGGAGGGGACCCCTACTCACTATTTATACTTTGTACTTCGAAGTATAAAGTAAAAATAGTATGAGCAGTGCTTTGCTCAACAACTTTTTTGTTGCTTTGCCCGGTGAAATAATTTTAAAATCACCCGAACTTGACGGCGAGTGAAAACGATCTCACCGTATGATGAGCAACAAACCAAGAAACGAGACAATCCCACAACCTATCATCAAAACAATCATGGAATCACCAATCAAGCAATCAAGCAATCAAGCAATCAATCATCGATCTAAACTTATCATATCCAGTCAGCTGTTGCAAAATGGAGTGATTTGATTGAGGTTTTGAAACGAAATAGGATAAAAACCGATTAGAGGTCTTGCAAGAATCAGCACATTTTGATAATCAATTAAGTTTTTAAGGTACTTGTAAAGTTAACTTGTTAAATGCTTGTGCCTTTTTTATTCACAGGAGTCCTGCTAGTATGCATCTCCAAGATAGCAGAAGCATTCCACCCGCCCGTTGTTCATTTCTCTCCAACAAAGTACCCACTGATGCCGAAACGATTGCCTACTTGGAATTTTCATTCTCATTATTCACGAGATCAAATTGTAATGCGTAATGACCTGGTTCCACTGGCTGATCGGGATATGCTTGCCAAGAGTGTCCAAAACGTGGCTTCGATGGGAGGTGGTATTCTACTGTCAGGTCTATTCAAAATTTGGCATGTGAACGCAGCAGAGCTGACATTGCCAGAGTGCTCCGATAGCATTGTTATTTTGAGGAATAAGGAAGGACGACAAGTCGTTTTGATCGGGCGCACATATCAGAAGAATCTGTTAAGCTCGTTCGACGTACTATTCAAACCGTCAAACCAGACTTAGTAATGATCGAGCTTGACCGCAAACGTATCGGCAAAGTTGGTGATTCCAAAAGTCTGGAAGACATGGGCATTGAAATTCCCCTGATCAGCAACAAGTGTTACAAACTGAGACTAGCCGCAAATGCTGAAGCGGACTTCGTTATTCTCGCAAGTAAGCAGTGCGATTGGGGGCTCTATCTTCAAGGTAACTCAACAAGCCGCTGGAGCAGTCGTCGGAAAGGCATTATCACAGTTTTATAAGTCTGTCGAAAAGTTGGGGTTTACGACAGGAGGGGAGTTTATGGCTGCAGTGGAGGAAGGACGAAAGTTGAATGCTAAAGTCTTGTTGGGAGATCGGGATGTAGATATCACTCTTCAGCGCCTCGCATCCGCGCTGTCCACGACGGATGCTGAGAAGTACGTTTACGACGTTATTGTGCCTTTTCTGAGAAAAATCGCAAATATTGAGAGTGGACTACCTACCTCACACATGCCCTATCTGGAAATAATACGAATCCTCGTGTTTTGCAGGTTCAATGAACTTTCGGATAAGCTTGCGGCGGTGGAAAAGGAACTGGGTTTGGAGAACTTAGCGAACGGTGAAACTTTTGATAAGGCATGGATGAAAATTATCCTTTATGCTGGGCAATTACGGTGCTTCGCCAAGTACTGCTGATGGCATATATGCACTTGACAAAGCGATAAAACAGCGAAGCTAGCCTACTATCCTGGCGTATACGAATGATTGATAATAATCCCTGCTTTTGATAACCTCTTAATCTTTTATAACCTTAGGCGAAGCTCAGTGATTTTGTTGAAGGAATGAAGCAGAAGGAATTAATTAATCGAGTCATGATGGTGATCAAAAAGGAGGTCCCCACTGTGTATGACGCACTGATAGGTAAATTATGCTTATTTATGAATAAGAAATACAAACCTTATGTCAATATCATTGAATTATTTATTCACACAAAAGTATTTTTCTTACCAAATCAGTTGAACGATTATGTGGGTGCACAATACCAGGCGAACGTGATGCATATATGGCTAATTCTATTGCTTATTCTTCTGGAAAAGTAATGGTTGGGGTGGTTGGCTTGGCACATATCAGTGGTATAGAGAGAAACTTGAGCGCTAAAGCAGGCTTTCGTTCAGTAAATCGAAACTGTCCCCAGTCTGAAGTCATGTACGACCAACTCCTTGTATGTACAAGGATATTGGGGATACTGGTGGGGACCAGTACTAGAAAACTATTTCTATATATATTTCCACAATTGTTCTTTCGTGCATACTTTTTGAAGCATAATATGACATTCTTAATCGAATGGTGAATCCAACTATACTTTAAACTAGCGGTGCCCGGTGCTTACTCACTTACTTACTTAGCTACCATTATTGCCGGACAGTATAAGATCTCTGCTGCCATGGGAAATCTTGGCACGCATCCTTCCACCAGATCTACAGCATGGCCATCGTCCATACCCTCTCTTTCGCCAGCTCGGATCCAACGGGTTGGCCATCCTCAATGCCGAGTAGTCGACCTAGTCGTCTATCCTTCGGAGAATCATTCCTAACTATGGTGAAAGATTTTAGGTTACGGTAATGATGCTATATTGGTTGTTTTGGTCAGCGTGTGGTTGCTGTCTGTGCTATGGCTGATCGTTTCTGTCTGTTCGCCAGCTTGTACAGGTCGATTTTATGGCGCAAATGTTTTCCCCACCATATCATCATGGTGTGTGAATTGGTGGCAGAGTATCTGGACACAGATTCAGGAAGCCTTGGCAAGGTGGGGCGGAGGCATTATTATTCTTCCCAAGAGGAAGAACGCACACCATTAGTGAATCGCTCTGCTGAGGATGATCCTCAGCAGAGTATCAATGAATCCTTGCCTACTGTCGTCGTCAGCACTCCTGAGGAGGTATGGCAGATGGAGAGCAGGAGGCAGCTCCTGCTATGCGATCTCTGCCAAGCAGTGGCCCGGAGTCAAAGCCGTGACATAGAGCACAACTTTGCCTGCAGTGATATAGAGCACAACTTTGCCTGCAGTGATATAGAACGTAGCGCGGCAACGACAGCTCATAAAAGTAATACCAGTAATGAGTTGCGTATCATCCCCGGAGTTTATAGTGTGGGCAGCACTTATATCTATGACAGTTCATCTCAGAGCAGTACATCAAACACAGCACACAGTAGTGTTGACGGAGATGTATCCGATTGCGGTAGCTGGTAAGCACTACACCGGTACAACTTTGGGCGCTTCTCGAGCAATAGTATTTTATTCAGCGTCGATACCGTTGTATATATTACCACACGCTCTTCAGATATGTATGGAATAAAGGGTTTACATATCTTAGTATTTGACTATGTGGTAATCCCTGGAATCCTTGTCAACTATACGTATTCATTATGCATGCGCAGTATTAATTTCCGAAACATTTCAAAAACCACGCCCCGCCCATATCATTAATTCTATTCAGTATTATCCGAACTACCTCAATTAATGGAAAATATCTTCCGGTCCAGAATACTTTGAGCGTATTATCAACGCGCACGAAAATGTGCATTATCATGTGACATTGTCAGTGCTGAAATATGTAGCAGGTCTGCCTGAATGCTTACATAACACACTTTGCTGGGGTATGTGTGTATGTGTGTGTATGTGGAAACTCGAATAGACATAATCACAGAATCAGTAAAGTAATTCTCGCGAATAGTACACGTATAGCAAATGGAAACAAATATCGTGATGGACATGTACAAAAATATCAGTTGTTGAACCAACAGCGAGCCACCCTCCTCACAGTCAAACAGCTCCACCGCTATGCTGCACCACTGCTACTTCACCTGCTGCTGGAGTGGAACAAACTGGATGCGAATGTCCTCACGGGCAGGCACCAGCAGCGAGCCACCCCTCCCTCACAGTCAAACAGCTCCACCGCTATGCTGCACCACTGCTACTTCACCTGCTGCTGGAGTGGAACAAACTGGATGCGAATGTCCTCACGGGCAGGCACCAGCAGCGAGCCATCCTCCTCATAGGCAAACAGGTCTGCTACACTGAACCGCGCCTGCTGCGCCTGATCCACTCTAATCTCATAACGCGTGAGAATCTGCGCGAGGAAAGCAGACATGAAGCTCAGCGACATCTCGGGAGATATGCAGGCGCGTTCCCCCATGCCAAACATGGGCCAGCTCAGTGCCCTGCACTGCTCCACCTCTCGGCGGCCTCCGCTGGGGAGCTGCGCATAGAGCAGGCTTGCTCAATTGACATCGTAACGGGCCCTGCTGATGCCCAAGCTGGTCCTGATGGTGCTGACACTTCCTCCGATACTGCTGCGCCACTGGTGGTGGTAGCCGTGGTAGCCGTGGTAACCGCGGCTGGAGTGGCTCCTGTTCCAATGACTTCAGCCAAGTGCTTTCTCCCCTCAGTGGCAATCTTCTTCGTCCAGTCGATGCCCAGTCCTGGGTGAATTACAAAGGCAGTACTTGGGTTTAATCAAGCACTCAAACATAATGTTTTGTTGTAAAAAGATAATTTACCTGGGTGAAGTACAAAGAGCAATGCCTCCTTCTTAAGTAGAACCGTGATGGAGCCGGAGCCACTATCCTCACTACCGGTGCTGCCCGTGAACGAGGAAGGTGTCGGCAGATCTACCAGCACATCTTCTGTTATCTTTCTGGGAGGCCCGATGGCGGCGCTGTATGGATGCGCCCAAGCCATGTAGCTCACCGCCTTGGGCACCAAACTGCCGTACCGCACCCGAGCACCACCAACACCTGTCCCACCACCAACATCTGTCCCACCTATAGCACTTGTACTGTTTCGAGAGTCAATTATAGTGCACTGGTCTCTAAGCGCCTGCTGCAGGCCTGGAGACACTGCCAAGTGCCGGCACGCCCACTGAAGCAGCAGGGGGTATATCTCGGAGCCCCCTACGATGCCGCTCACCAGCAAGGGCAGCGCTTCCGCCGTGCCCTCTTCAGAGCGAATGGCGCTATCTGGACAGCGAGAAAGCGCTGTATATAGAAGCCCCCTGATCTGCTCTGCATATGTTTCCTTGCTGGCCAGTTGAACTTTCTTCACTTTCTTTTTCCGTTGTAGCGCTTCTGCTGTGCTAGTTGCGAGCTCCTCTCTTGTTTCTCCGGGTTTAGTCGAGTTCTTCTTCGGGCGTAGTCCGCCACGCCTGCGGTAAAACGCGGTCGCCTGTAGCAGTCCATCCAGCTCTTCGTCAGTCAGCCAGCCGCCCTTGTTATACTCTTGGTCAGCCACAGCAGCCAGCATGCCCGTGGTGTCCCGCTCCACGTCCGCTGCGGTGACGCCTCCTCCGATGAAGGTGCCCAGTAGGGCCTGTACGCAGCTGCGACCAATAGCGTCTTGATTCCACTCCCCACGCCGCAGCAGCCCTACCGTAGCCCCCGTGCCAGAACTAGCACCGGAAGGGACTGCTTCTTTATTATCTACGCCAGTTTCAGCAGCAGCAGAGCCAAAAAACGATTTCTCGATATCTGGAAAAGCACTAGATACTGCCCGTATAACGCGATCAGCATTGGCTCGTGTTTTCAACCATTCCTTTTGTTTCAACCGAATGCCCTGCATTGGATGTAGATGGCAAGCAGATTGATAGATTGTTCATTGTTCGGGATCGTGGAGTAAAGATATATTGCTTCACAGGTTGGGGTTAGATTAAATGGTCTATTAATTTACCCTGTGGCAACGATGTAATTACGCAAACAACGAATGTTATAGCCTTCACACCTACCCTTGCACGCGATAAGCTTCTTGTGAGAAAAAGGAATTCATTTCCGAATGCGGGTTCAGAGAGCTGTGATCTGCCCGAGCATTCTTCCCTGCACATAAGGTTATACGCCAGATCACTCTCTGCTTCTGTCAACCAATATTGCCGGATGGGCCCTGTTTTCAAGCTTATTATATCTTTGTACCTGTAAGGAGATAATATAATACAAAAATGACTAGTTGAGGACTTTTAGTAAAATAAATAATGCTACAATAGCTTCACCGACTGTACTTACCGGGTACTGTAGTCTTGAAGTATTTCTGGCACCGGCTGCTTTCTTAAAAGGCGGTACAGAAAGTTGACGCTCCCAAGAAGAGGAACCTTTATAGAATATCAGTTGAACGAATCAAAATTAAACGAGGCAGTTAGTTAAGAGCTTAATTTTAGATTCAGTTACTTACTTCCATTGGTCCATTGGGGGCCGCAGTGAAGCCATAGCAGCGACCAGTAAAAGCAATACCTGCAATAAGAGCGAAAAATGAGGTAGAAAAGATGCTGTGCAACATAATTATTTCCACGATTTTCAGCTATTCCTTTTAGATACTTAGTACCAAGGTATCTTTACGAGTACTCGTACTATCGAATTTATCATTTTACTCTGATCGCATCAAATGATCATCAAATTTCCATCATTGCCTCGACTTCAACTTCAACTTCAATTGTTTGGCGGAAATTTCAGAAGTCGTCTTCAGTCCTGGTAGTCCTCACAGAAGTGCTTGAGCTTGGTACGATAAGAATTGCCACCTGACTATCTAATAACAGAACAGAAAGTTTCCGCGTGTTGCTCATTTTAAGTTTGCTCCTGGCCGAACACATTTTAATTCAAAATGTCCCGTGCTTTGGAATTGGCGAAAAGAATGCTTACCGAAGGGCAAGTAGCATCGCTGCAGTTGGAGATGAAAGCGTTGTCCCCCCAAGAGCAAAATCTTGTATTTCAGGCTTCCAAAACTCTGGAAGGCATGGGCGCCTCATCCTGGCAAGAACTTGAGATGATTGCTAGAGCACTTGACGAGGGCGGATATTTGGACAACCCCGAAGTTGGGCGATTTCAGTTTGTTAAAGCGGCTAAGATGTTTATTAAACATCAAGAGGATATAAAGACAGGGAAGCTATTCAATGTACCAATGCCAGGAGCTGACAGTATATCAGAATCGAATGTATGCATAGCTGATGTGTCATCACTTAGGGAATGCACTATCAAGCAGCTGTTCTCCTCAAAAGGAAAGCCTGCAGAAGGAAGAGTACTATGGGTCGATCAGGTAGAAGAAAGCTTCAAGACCTCAGCGGTGCAGCTCTGCGTACAAGACAAGAAAGGGTTAGTCATCAATCTGAGCTTGTACAATTTCGTTCCTCCAGACAATTTAATTGCCGATGTCCAGAAATTATTTCGTGTGGGCACTCGGTTAGGTATTAAACACCCCTACTTGAAACTGTCAAATTCTGGCAAGCTTACACTGCGAGTGGATAATCCGTGCAACGTCATCATCACGAATCCTACTAGTAACACCAATGAAGAAGTCACGGAGCTGAAGGCACAGGGGAATGCGCGGGTTGGTGCAAAGGACTACACCGGTGCATCGGAACTCTACACTTTGGCTCTAGAGGCCGCAGCGGTGCTTCAAGAAGCTCTGCACTCTAACCGCGCCTTTTCCCGCCTCAGTCTGACTGTCAGTTCGAGTGCAGATGCTCCAAATGGCGCAGATGGACCAGATTATGTGGGAGCCTTGGCTGACTGTGAACAAGTACTGAAGCGCAATCCTACCCACGCGAAAGCCCTACAGCGCAAAGAGCAAGCAGTACAAGGGCTCCAGCATGGTGGGTTTGAGCCTTCTGTCCCTCCAGATTCAGTTGAAAAATCCAGTGCCAGTAAGGGCGCAGTTGCACCCCCTCCTCCACCTCCATCTGAATCTGTGGAAGCACCCGTTGCCCACCACACTGTGGCGTCCAGTACCCGTACCAGTGCTAGTGCGAGTGTGGAAGGGTTGAAGGCCCGAGGAAATGCCTGTGTGGCTCAGAAGGATTTCGCCCAGAGTATTCAATACTATACACAAGCCCTAGATATTTTGCAGTCTTTGCTAGAGGCCCTGTACTCCAACCGCGCTTTGGTTAGGCTGCACTTAGGGGACTACGATGGCGTGCTGAGGGACTGCGAGGCAGTACTGGCGCTAAACCCAACCCACGCAAAGACACTGACATACAAGGATAAAGCGCAGCAGGGACTAGAGCTCTGCAAACAGCAGCGAGAGGGTAAGTTTGCCTTTCATACGCTGTCTTTTGACCCAGCCCTGCAGGAGGGAGTGCAGAACTACTATGGCCCCATTGAGGTGCGGAAGGTACCTCAAAAGGGCAGAGGTCTGGTCGTGACGCGGGACGTACCGAGAGGCACCCTGCTGCTTGTGGAAAAGGCACTTGCCACCCGAGATGATCCCGGAGATGATTTCATCTTGGCTGCCAACTTTTCGACGCGCAAAGTTAACCCAGGCTCGCAGCACTTCCTTGTGTCCAACTCAGTGATGCAGGCGCACTCAGATAGGCAGTTTAACACGATCCTATCTTTTCTGGCTTATGACAAGATTAACTCCAGCACCACCCAACCAGCGATGCCTAGTATAGAGTGGTTCCGCTGCGGAAGCTTTCCGGAGGAGGTGTGCGTGCCCCCGTTATCGGCAGAACGCATAACCGGCGTGGTAAGTGTGAATGCTTTCCAATACACTCGGATGAAGCGCCCTCCCACGCAGGCAGAGAAAGACGAGATGGCAGTTACGTTAGCGCCCAACGTAGATAGAGATACCTTTCTCTCAGGTTACTACAATCGGATGGGCCAGCTAGCCATGGAGAATAGTCGGGGCGTTCAAAGCAAAAGCAGAAGCAGCCACGGCACAGCATTGTGGGGCGTGGTGTCGTTCATGAACCACGACGCGCGCCCGTCAGTCACTAAGGAGGTATTCGGGAAGCTGATGGTGGTGCATGCTCTCAGAGACATGTGTGCTGGAGAGGAGCTCACCATCATGTACAGTGATGATGCTGAGACTCTACGCTCTCATTGGGGAATCGCCCAATAGGCACAGCTGATGGTGGTGCATGCTCTCAGAAACATGTATGCACAAGGGGAGCTTGAATGTGCCTAATATAAAAATGACGATGTTGGAGATCGGTCCTCTCTTCACTCCCCTTTTGCTAGGCGAAGAATAACAACCAGCCAGCCGATCTATGATCTACAGAGAAGATGCCAATAACTGTTAAGAAACTATGCTTTCAGTTTTGAGCTGCGCAGCCGATTGCAGCGAGCTACCTTTATTCTACCAGCTTGCACAACAGCTGCAACAATATTAATCAAAACTTAAGATTATTTCCAGAAAATCCTTTTACAATGGATGTCTGTCGGTCTTACTCTTTCAGCCTGACTCGGACTGGAGCTATACTCTTAAAGCCAACAATCGCAGCAGAAATTGTCACTCATATTTGACGCAGTAAGCAGAGTGCACGCAGGAAAGTCGAAATAGCACAGAAGATAATGTATTATCTATGACAGCACCCCAATAAATGCTAGGCGAAGAATAACAACCAGCCAGCCGATCTATGATCTACAGAGAAGATGCCAATAACTGTTAAGAAACTATGCTTTCAGTTTTGAGCTGCGCAGCCGATTGCAGCGAGCTACCTTTATTCTACCAGCTTGCACAACAGCTGCAACAATATTAATCAAAACTTAAGATTATTTCCAGAAAATCCTTTTACAATGGATGTCTGTCGGTCTTACTCTTTCAGCCTGACTCGGACTGGAGCTATACTCTTAAAGCCAACAATCGCAGCAGAAATTGTCACTCATATTTGACGCAGTAAGCAGAGTGCACGCAGGAAAGTCGAAATAGCACAGAAGATAATGTATTATCTATGACAGCACCCCAATAAACCAATGTCGTGGCAAAGTATGAGCTGGACTGCGCTCCTGGGGCAGACACGCAGTAAACATAGCACAGTTTGAAATGAGTTCATGCGTCCCATCACCGAGCCGCTAAGTCTGAAACATAGCACAGTTTGAAATGAGTTCATGCGTCCCATCACCGAGCCACTAAGTCTGAAACATAGCACAGTTTGAAATGAGTCCATGCGTCCCATAACCGAGCCACTAAGTCTGAAATCCAACGGTAACTATGATGACTGCGAGTTCAACCAGCTGCTGGTCTGCTGTGTGGGTGAGTGGCAGTATCTCCTTAGAGCTCATCATTCTGCTGCTGCTTCTGCTGCTGCTCCGCAGCGGGTGCTGTGTTCAGCCAGTAGTCGAAGAGATCATTCCCACCGTGCAGCTGCGAGAGCGAGGGTGACAGGTAGGGTACCATGTCCCCATTGCGACTGCACCTCGCCACCGCAGCCTGCTGACCGCCCACCTCCGCCCACAGTCTCGCACTCGCCCAGGTCCAGCAAATGCTCGGGCGCGTCAGCGGGATTGGGCTTCAAGTACCACTGGGGGTCACCGACAGGGCGGTAGTGGGCGAATAGGTTCACGTAGTACTCTCCGTCTAGAGGGCGCATGCGGCCATGCAGACAGCGCGCGCTCTCGTAGTAGACTATGTCCCCGGGCGCCATCTCCACCTCGTGCAGGCGGTCCGCGAAGTCATAGATCTCCACCTTCCACGGATTACGCACCGCTCCCTGCGCCACATTGATGATCAGAGAGGCTGCGTGAGTCTGCTCACGATCTACGTGGGTCAGCAGTCTGGCGCCCTCCTCGTAACGGCGCATGCCATAGATATCCGTCAGCTCCAGCTCAACTCCACTCCACGCTTCCACCAGCTCCTTCAGGCGAGATTGCCAATATGTCTATGAAAACCCCCGGTTCACAATTTATGATATAGTGGATTATTTTTTCAGTGGATTAGAAGTTTGTTCGAGCACAGCAAATTGGAAAAAATAAATTAAGGAGGAAGAAATTTGTAGCTCATATTCCAGGATCCCGGATATCCCATAATAAAGTTTACACAATCAACAAAAATAGCCATCAATATCGATAATTTATCGGACACTTTTGTCGCACGTACCTTAAGGTTCCATGGCATGGGGATGAAGTATACGTTTTTCTCCCACCAGTTCACATACACGCCTTTTCCACCCCACTCCTCCAGCACCTTACTGTCGCGGTTGTTGTAGTAGTAGGGCGGAGATGGACGCCCACAGGTCGTCCGGTAGGCGGCCCTTATCGAAGCCAAGCTCCGTGAAGTGCGGGTGACCACGTGCGCACGTCGCCACTCCATGTTGAAGGTGCTCTTCACCTGCCCCACCACGTCCCCGCTCCTGGATGGCGGACGGCAGCTCACCTATATGATAGAATGCATTCTCGGTGACGGTGAATGCAAGCAACGTCTCGCCCGTGACCGAGTCGGCGATTTCGAATTGATGTCCTAAGAAAGTGGTTTGCCATGCGGTATTTTTTTCTCCGTACTTGACCGTTTGGAGCTTCTGGCGATTTCCATCGAAGTCTATCCACAAAACATCCACAGGAGATTTATTGTAGTTCAGGATACCTGCCTCCACTTTCTGGCAGTTATCTCTGATATGCGCCTGAAAGTCATCGCCTTTGTTGTCAACATGAATCGGCAAGGGGTTCATCAGAAAATCTACGTGTGTGCCTTTCTCTAAGCAGACGGTTGCACAATTTCCGGGGGATGCTCCAAAAAACTGCCTCGCGAGGTTCTTAGTCATCGGGATCTTCTCGCGGTAATCAATATCAAGCGCAGCGATTTTCGATGCGCATGAATTCGATCCATCATATAATAGGTAATTGGTTGTGAGTCGTTGATCTTCGTTGACTGGAATGTCTGCAGCATTATCCAACAAAGATGCCGAGCCCGCAGTTGAATATGCAAGGCAGAACAGGGTGAGCAGAGCTGCCATTGCGCGTACACAAGTTAAAAATGATATGCCACCCTCTGGGATCAAATAATCTCTTTATAAAATATGATTGCAGATTTTATAATTGATAGTCAGGGGCATTCGAGTAGTCGTACGGATCCTATATCCCAGTATCGTACTCTTACTCGTAGTCGTACGACTACGAGTAAGAGTACGATACTGGGATATAGGATCCAGGGATATTCCCAGATTCTGTTACAAGTTGAAGCTGAAGTTAATCTGACAAAATAGTTTTTAAAAAGTTACAAATTGTGCAAATTATATATGTTATTCAACCCAAATAATACCCTTATTCACAGCCATCCAAGCACTGCTTGGGGTGAATTTCTCGTCAGGGATGAAAAGTCACAAAAGCCCAATCCCATAACTTACACTTTTACTCTTAAAACTAAATCTTTACATGTTTTGGGGTACGAGTATCCAGATCAGATTCTTCAGATGAAAAGGGAAAACCAGTGCTAAGGCTGCTGATAGTGCTCTGCATATCGCGATGAAGTTCCTGATATGCAGTGATGATGGCTATCGTGGAACTATCCACGCTTCTGAAGGCACCACTGCTGCGCAGATATGCGAGAATTTCTGTCGTCTACGGTACTTCCAGCAGCCAGGATCGTTGTGGGATATTGAGCCTGTAGACTGTCTTCTCGCTATCCATTGCTTGGGGACGGAGCAGGCGCCTGAGTCTAATCAATCTACTACCTGCTCTCCTCCAGATGATTTCATTAGTGGCGACACGACCATTGGCTCCGTACTAGACGAGCTTGCCCCTTTAGAGCTAAAGAATGTGAGGCTGTTGATATATGGATTTCGATATAAATCAATGCGGAATGCTTTCGACCAGATTTCACAATTTTCGTCGAAGATAGCCTTAATGAGCTTAACGCTGAATGCAGCACGGGACACTATCAGCTCTGCCTATGGTACCACCAAGACCCCACTCAAACTCGACTCTGCATTCAGCACATCATCTCAGCGGCATTCAGCTAGCTCAGCATTAGACATCAGCCCGTCTATACGACAGTCTCCTCGCGCCGTGGATGATTCATCAGCGTTGGCAGCTCTCTTGCCTGCTGCTGCTACCGCTGCCAGTGCTGCTGATCAGGCGTTAACAAACAGCTGGAGCGTGTTGTAACCATTACCGAAGCCTTTTATACCGATGTAAGTGCACAGTTCTCAGAGATGATACAAACTCATTTGAGTAGCAGAGAAGACAGCGCTAACCAGTCGCATTGCAATCATCGTGATGGTGGTGAAAGGGATGGGAAGTATTTGACCCTGCTGGCCGCTCGAGGTGAGTACAGTCTTCATGATAATGCTTTTATATTCAGATATCAGTTTCTACGATTTATTGCAGTCAGTCCCGAGTCTTTTTCTAGCGGCATCTTACTCTCATCTGCCACTGCCTCTGCCATGGTGTGG
>CAXIWF010000544.1:0-11645 GCA_964036045.1 Eutreptiella sp. 'Long Island Sound 2002' | reverse complement strand
ACAGCGTGCTGAACCGCCGAGCGATGTACCGGTTTGCTGTGCAGCAGCCCAAGAAAAACCCCCTGCGGGTGTGGCAGGAGGGCATGCGAATTCGTCGTTCGCATTTCCTCAGCAGGGACGAGGAGCATGCAGCAGTGGTACTTGAAATCCTGTGTGCCACCCCAAAACCCCCCCGTATCCCCAAGCCAGCCCCGCCACCTGTGCCGCGTCGGCCGCTGCCCCCTCCACCAAGTGATCAGGTGACGCTGACCCAATATAGCAGGCACCGCCGTACCTCCCTCCTCCCACTGGCTCCCGCCCCAAAGCGGCCATGCCCCACCCCGCAGTACGGTTCATTGCTCCAGCGGCGTGCGTCTCAGTCCGCCCCCCCGCAATTTGGGTCATTGCTCCCTGCGCAAGCCCCCCTGCAGCGACCCCAGACTTCGGCGAGACGTTCGAATTTCCAGCTCTTCGGGCAGTGTGCGCCGAGCGTCTCTTACTCGTAGGGCACTCTTCCAAATGGCTCCAAAATGGCTCGCCAAGACCAAGTATGGTGCAAAGCCGAAGCCGAAGGCAACGGCACCACCACCATCATCATCACCATCACCATCGCACGCCCCAGAGGCGCGCGCCTCCGCCCATGTCCCGGCCCGCGCGCCGGCTGACAGGGGCGCGCCGCACTGTGCCCCCCAAAAGGCACCGGCAACTCAACCGGGCGCCCCAGAGGCGCCACAGTCTGCCCCTGTCCCGGCCCTGGCGCCGGCTGACAAGGGCGCGCCGCACTCTGCCCCCCCAAAGGCAATGGCACCTCAACCGCGCGCCCCAGAGGCGCTGCACTCCGCCCCTGTCCCGGCCCTGGCGCCGGCTGACAGGGGCGCGCGACCCTCTGCCCCCCCACAGGCACCGCCCCAGCCGCCACCCGGGGGTGTGGATTTCGTCATGATCCCACCGCAACCCTCGGCACAACCACCATCATTGCGCGCCCCTGAGCCGCAGCAATCCGCCCCTGTCCCGGCCATGGCGCCGGTGGACTCGGGCGCGCCACAGGGTGCCCAACCCTCTGCACCATCATTGCGCGCCCCTGAGCCGCAGCAATCCGCCCCTGTCCCGGCCATGGCGCCGGTGGACTCGGGCGCGCCACAGGGTGCCCAACCCTCTGCACCAGCAATGCGTGCCCCCGAGCCGCAGCAATCCGCCCCTGTCCCGGCCATGGCGCCGGCTGACTCGGGCGCGCCACAGGGTACCCAACCCTCTGCACCAGCAATGCGTGCCCCCGAGCTGCAGCAATCCGCCCCTGTCCCGGCCATGGCGCCGGTGGACTCGGGTGCGCCACAAGGAGCTCAACCCTCTTCACAACCACCATGCGCTGCTCAGCCACAGCAGCCAACACTGTTGCCCACTACGGCCACGTTGAACAACATGGACTACGGGCCCGATGACAACCTTGTCGAAGGGTTTACGCAACGGTGGCTTGACCGCGACAAGTTCGTGACCAAAGCATCAGAGGTGTACACCGTCCATGAGATGGCGGCCGCTGAGGTGTGGGCAGACACGAACGGCACCAAGCGGCGGCTGACCTTTGAGGAATGGAGGCCCCACGGTGATGGCGATGGGGATGGGAATGCTCCCCCACCGCCACAATGGGCCTCCCAAATGGAGGTCTGGGGCAACTATGAGCTGTCCGATGGTGACATGGTGCGTGGCTGGATCTGCAGCAACCACCACTGGGATAAAAACAAGCCGGACTTCGAGGCGAGGGTGCATGGTGATGGCATCTCAGGACAGCGTGTTTGGATCAGCTGTGCCAATAAGCCACGCACCAATCTCGCTGACACCTATTGGTGTAAGATTGTCCCCGACACAGGTGCCTTTCAGACCTTGCGTAGGGAGATCCAGGACGGAGAAGCGTGGCCCCAACTGCTGGCAAACATGCGGGCCGAACCAAGGGACACGCCTCCCCTGTCGACCGAGGACCAGGACATCCTGAAACACCTTGTCAAACAGCACGGGCTGAATCCCTCAAAGGCGTTGGCTGTGCGGCAGGTGTTGGATGAGTCATGCATCACGGCATTGACTGGTGGTGCTGGCACAGGGAAGTCGGAGACTTTGGTGGCATGCATCAAGGCCGTGCTATGGCAGCAAGGCCTCCTGGTCGCCCAGAACCCTGAACCTGCTGACCGGAGTATGTGGAACATGGGCAGGAAGGTAGGGGGACCTGAGTCAGATACCCAACCATGCGCATGCGTGTTGGTGACTGCACCCACGAACGCACAAGTCGACATGTTGTTGGCACGCGTTCACGAGGAGTGTTACAAGGACAGTGTGTTTCGTGAGAAGGTGCTTGGCGAGCACCCAGCCCCCTGGTTGCGCCTCCGAGCCCAACGGGCTACTGCCCCAACAGGCCTGGCACCCTTCGACCAGGAGGAGGTGCAGAAGACCTTGGGCAAGACCCCAGGTTGCAAGCCTACCCTCAAATGTGCCCTCAACTCCTGCCGTGTTCTGTTTGCCACGGCTGGGATGGTTGCTAACCGGCACAAGATGCTGCTTGGGAAAGGGCAGGAAAAAACCAGGTTCGCGTTCAGCTTCGTGGATGAGGCGTCGAGGCACAGCATCCCTGTAGGCCTGGACTTGGCCGCCATGGGCGGCCAATGTTTGCTGTGTGGTGACCCAGGGCAGTTGCGGCCCTACAGCCACGTCCAGCTTTTGGCAAGTTGGTGTGAGGCTGAGGGGCTTGACGTAGTCCCCCAGAGAGTGGCATGGCCACGGGTGGACACCTTCAAGTTCAACGGGGTTGTAATGGACGGTCCTGACCCGGAAGTGCATTGGCATGATTCACATCGGTTTTGCACCACCGGCACCTTGCAATTCTTTTTGTACCGCACGCGCTGCCGGGCCAGTATCCTGGTACAACAGTACCGGATGACCCAGCCGCTGGCCATGGTCATGCGTGCCTTGTTTACGGGGGGGGCAGTTGGCCACTACCACTCATCTGAGCACCCCCTCCCCGACCCCATCCTGAACAACCCCATCCGCATTGTGGACCTCGCTAGGTCCACTTGGTGGGGGGAGTTGGAGCAGACTTTGGGGGCACAGGACCTAGGTAGAATGTGGCACGACGTACAGGAAGCATGGGCCACCCTGCGAATGGATCCGGTGTTGCTGAACCAGGGGGGCCTGAGCATGGAGGAGGGTCTGCTGGTGTGCCATTTTTTGGAGTATGCTGCCAGGAAAGGGACCTACCCAGCACAGTCGGTAGCGGTAGTGACAACTCACTACGCACAGATGGTGTGGCTGAAACACTGCGTGGCGTCTGTTGGCCGCAAGTGGCAGACCCATCATGTAAACCTCCTCAGCACGGTTGCGACCCTCGATAGGTTCCAGGGGCTGCAAGCCCCAGTGATCCTGGCCTCCCTGGTGTCCAAGACACCAGGGATCATGCACGACATCTGGCGGTCAAACACCGTGACCAGCAGGGCGCAGTCGGAGCTGCACCTCTTTGGGCACTTTGCACGGTGGACCACCCACCCCACCCCTGGTGTATGGCTCGAGGCACTGCACGCGATGCAGTGGGAAGCAGCCTCTGGGACTGTGAGCGACACTCTTGAGCTGGCAGGGGTTCTGAGGGAGGCCGCAACTGTGGAGAAGATTGTGCATGGCACAATCTACCGGTTGGCTGGGGGGGTGGTGGGGCACTGGCTGTGGAAGCCATGGAGGAGGCACAAGGGGGCACGGGACCCATGGGGGTATCAACCAGGCAGTGCGGATCAGTTGCTGGACTTTGAGCGCATCATGGCGAACAATCGGAAGGATGAGGTGTCTGTTTCTCTGAGGGATGCGCGGGGGAACATTGTGAAACCCCGCCTTTTGGGGGTCATCCTGCCTGACTTCACCGAATGGGCGCTCCCGTACGTCTTGGTTGAGGACGATGGACAAGGGGACAGGGGAGAGGGGGACTGGGGGGGGCTGGTGAGGGTAACCCACACATCCAAGCTTGACGTGTGGGAGCAGCGACTCGTGCAGCACCTGGTGGGAAGGCCCCTCTTCTGGAAGCAAAAGTACAGCAACAAGGAGACAGTAGGGGCGTACCGCACGATCCACCTGCCCTTGTGGCAGGACGCGTACGCGTGCCTGGATTCCGTGCCGTTCTTGCGTGCGGAATTCCGCACCCCTATTGGTGTGTACGTGGCGTCCCTGCTCCATGGTGTGCACCCCTGCCCTGGGACCCTTGGGGTGTGTGCACCGATTCCGGTGCACGAGGAGGAAGCCCCCCAATGTGGGTGGCGCAAGCTGCCCCACGGGGTGAAAGATTACATTCTGGGGCGCCACTAACCCTTTATGTAGAAGAACATGCATTGACCCATGGCCTCTGACCATCCCTGGCACATCACAACAGTACCGGCCACAGCACCAGCGGGAAAGAGTACACACATGTGATCACCACCAGGTTTGCTGCACTGTGCGTTCATTATGTTTGTCCGCTGCGGTACGAATGTGCCCATGCCTGACTGTCCAAGATTGAAGGAGGTCTCCAAGGTCTTCAGGGTGGGGATGCCCAAAAAGGAGGTTGAAGACACGCCAACGATAATTGCCGTTCAACAATGATACAGGACAATACATCAGGAACAGGCCTATGCATGCCCAGAGCGTGCCTATGGACGCCTCTGTGCCAGCCATGGCGCTGGCACAAGGCGCACCCCCCCCTTCCCCAACTGCAACACAGAGTGCTTCAAGGGTAGGGGACATGAGTACGCATGCCCAGAGCATGCCTAATGAGATGTGGGAAAGAGTACACACATGTGATCACCACTAGGTTTGCTGCACTGTGCGTTCATTATACTTGTCCGCAATGGTACGAATGTGCCCATGCCTGACTGCCCAAGATTGAAGGCGGTCTCCAAGGTCTTCAGGGTGGGGATGCCCAAAAAGGAGGTTGAAGACACGCCAACGATAATTGCCGTTCAACAACGATACAGTACAGGGGTTCCGTCAAATATTTGGGGGGTCTACAGCCCCCAAATATTTGACGGAAGGGGTTCCGTCAAATATTTGCAGGGTCTACAGCCCCCAAATATTTGACGGAAGGGGTTCCGTCAAATATTTGGTGCGTGTACAGGGGTTCCGTCAAATATTAGGTGGGTCTACAGCCCCCAAATATATGACGGAAGGGGTTCCGTCAAATATTTGGTGGGTCTACAGCCCCCAAATATTTGACGGAAGGGGTTCCGTCAAATATTTGGTGGGTCTACAGCCCCCAAATATTTGACGGAAGGGCTTCCGTCAAATATTTGGTGGGTGTACAGCCCCCAAATATTTGACGGAACCCCTTCCGTCAAATACTTGGTGGGTCTACACCCCCCAAATATTTGACGGAAGGGGTTCCGTCAAATATTTGGTGGGTCTACACCCCCCAAAGATTTGACGGAAGGGGTTCCGTCAAATATTTGGTGGGTCTACACCCCCCAAATATTTGACGGAAGGGGTTCCGTCAAATGTTTGGTGGGTCTACAGCCCCCAAATATTTGACGGAGCCCCTTCCGTCAAATACTTGGTGGGTCTACACCCCCCAAATATTTGACGGAAGGGGTTCCGTCAAATATTTGGTGGGTCTACACCCCCCAAATATTTGACGGAAGGGGTTCCGTCAAATATTTGGAGGGTCTACAGCCCCCAAATATTTGACGGAAGGGGTTCCGTCAAATATTTGGTGGGTCTACACCCCCCAAATATTTGACGGAAGGGGTTCCGTCAAATATTTGGTGGGTCTACACCCCCCAAATATTTGACGGAAGGGGTTCCGTCAAATATTTGGAGGGTCTACAGCCCCCAAATATTTGACGGAAGGGGTTCCGTCAAATATTTGGAGGGTCTACAGCCCCCAAATATTTGACGGAAGGGGTTCCGTCAAATATTTGGAGGGTCTACAGCCCCCAAATGTTTGACGGAAGGGGTTCCGTCAAATATTTGGTGGGTCTACAGCCCCCAAATATTTGACGGAAGGGGTTCCGTCAAATATTTGGAGGGTCTACAGCCCCCAAATATTTGACGGAAGGGGTTCCGTCAAATATTTGGAGGGTCTACACCCCCCAAATGTTTGACGGAAGGGGTTCCGTCAAATATTTGGTGGGTCTACAGCCCCCAAATATTTGACGGAAGGGGTTCCGTCAAATATTTGGTGGGTCTACACCCCCCAAATATTTGACGGAAGGGGTTCCGTCAAATATTTGGTGGGTGTACAGCCCCCAAATATTTGACGGAAGGGGTTCCGTCAAATATTTGGAGGGTCTACAGCCCCCAAATACTTGACGGAAGGGGTTCCGTCAAACATTTGGAGGGTCTACACCCCCCAAATATTTGACGGAAGGGGTTCCGTCAAATATTTGGAGGGTCTACAGACCCCAAATATTTGACGGAAGGGGTTCCGTCAAATATTTGGTGGGTCTACAGCCCCCAAATATTTGACGGAAGGGGTTCCGTCAAATATTTGGTGGGTCTACAGCCCCCAAATATTTGACGGAAGGGGTTCCGTCAAATATTTGGTGGGTGTACACCCCCCAAATATTTGACGGAAGGGGTTCCGTCAAATATTTGGTGGGTGTACAGCCCCCAAATATTTGACGGAAGGGGTTCCGTCAAATATTTGGTGGGTCTACACCCCCCAAAGATTTGACGGAACCCCTTCCGTCAAATATTTGGAGGGTCTACAGCCCCCAAATATTTGACGGAAGGGGTTCCGTCAAATATTTGGAGGGTCTACAGCCCCCAAATATTTGACGGAAGGGGTTCCGTCAAATATTTGGTGGGTCTACAGCCCCCAAATATTTGACGGAAGGGTTCCGTCAAATATTTGGTGGGTCTACAGCCCCCAAATATTTGACGGAAGGGGTTCCGTCAAATATTTGGTGGGTCTACAGCCCCCAAATATTTGACGGAAGGGGTTCCGTCAAATATTTGGTGGGTCTACACCCACCAAATATTTGACGGAAGGGGTTCCGTCAAATATTTGGTGGGTGTACAGCCCCCAAATATTTGACGGAAGGGGTTCCGTCAAATATTTGGTGGGTCTACACCCCCCAAAGATTTGACGGAACCCCTTCTGTCAAATATTTGGAGGGTCTACAGCCCCCAAATATTTGACGGAAGGGGTTCCGTCAAATATTTGGTGGGTCTACACCCCCCAAATATTTGACGGAAGGGGTTCCGTCAAATATTTGGAGGGTCTACAGCCCCCAAATATTTGACGGAAGGGGTTCCGTCAAATATTTGGTGGGTGTACACCCCCCAAATATTTGACGGAAGGGGTTCCGTCAAATATTTGGAGGGTCTACAGCCCCCAAATATTTGACGGAAGGGGTTCCGTCAAATATTTGGTGGGTCTACACCCCCCAAATATTTGACGGAAGGGGTTCGGTCAAATATTTGGAGGGTCTACACCGCCAAATATTTGACGGAAGGGGTCCAATATCTCACCTCCAAAACATTTCGGGGGTACGCCGCGTCCAGTTTCTGTGGTCTGATGTGTACTTTTTCTCCTTGTAGTTTGTTTTTGCCTCATTACACCTTTCCCTGTGCGAGTTCGCGTTCTGCCAGTTCGCCTACTGTGCGCCTTTGAGCCACAGCTACCTGGCTCGGTCCGAGCCATTGCGCTTCGCGACTGAACCTTGATCGCCTACTGTGCGCCTTTGAGCCTCAGCTTTCGGTTTCAGTCCAAGCCATTGCGCTTCGCGACTAAGCCTTGACGTAGCCACTGCGTGCCTCTGAGCAGCAGCACTTCGTTTGTTGTCATAGCCCTAGCGCTCTCGACAACAAACCCACCAGCAACGGCGTCTCCTGGACCAGCCGGTGAGCCTGAGGACCAGCCCGGCTGGCACTTTGAGTACCGAGGACCTGCCCTTGATTGCCCCCCCGAGTTGTGGGAGCCCCATAGTGGTCACGGTTGTGGACCCTGCAAGCCTCGAAGGTCACCCAAAACACTAACAGTCGTGGTGCACGAGCCAAGCAATGGACCAGCCTGCTGAATGGCCACCGGAGCACTTGCTGGAGCCAGCAAGAATGAAGTATGGCCTAATGCTGGCCACAGGACAATTGGGGTGGGAGGCCACACCGGAGGTGGCCGGGCGCCTATGGCGACGGTTGAGGGACCGCATGGCCTCGTGTGACCTTGATGTGGTGAATCTGCATGGTTGCAGGGCATTGTGCCGGTTCATGTACACCGAGCATGGGTTTGCCAAGCCCACCATGCATGATGGGGGGAGCCTCGTGCACTACCGGGATGTTGCCACAGACCTGTGGGAACGACTTGCGAAACGGAACACTGGCCGGCCAGGCAGTCGTAAGGCCGGTGCTATTGCCGGGTGGCCGTCAAGTGTGAAGACAGCAGAGCAAAGGGACGTTTGGTGTGAACAGGTGCGTGCCCTACCTCTGGTCGACGAGTGGCCGTTCTGGACTAGGGACGTGGCGTATCCCACCCCTACCATGGGTTACTTCTACGACAAGGCTATTCGCCATGTGACGCCTGGCCCATATCTGTGGCCCCAAGCGACAAGTGGGCCCAAACCACTGGTGAGCGACCTGTTGCCAAGCCCCAAGGCGCGCGCTAGCGGTCGGCGCAACTCGTTGCTGCCTGAGGCTGCGGTCCCACTTGCCGTGTCACTGTCACCCAGACACGGCAAGAGCGCTTTGACCAGGCGTTGCTGCAAGCCGCCCATGGGGCAGCCCGCTGCCTCACGATTGCATGCCAAGGGCTGCAAGAGCAGCGCCGAGAACCATTGAATGAGGACAGCCTGGTGGCAGCATACACGCTGGGCCGCCACTTCGCGAACAGCATGCGGGTGCCTATGCAAGACTGCAACGAGCTCTTGCTGCGTTGCAGCCCCTTTAGCCCAGAGGTGCCAGACAGTCATCCCGGTCGTCTGCATGCAGCCGTACGGGTTATGGACAACGCATGGAGGGATGATGCAGGGCTTGAGATGCTGCAGGTACTAGTGGAGGAGATGGAGGCGGCCGGTGTACAGCCAGCATACACCCAACGATTAAGTCCAGGAGGGCACCCCCGAGGTGACCCAAGTGACTCCACGTCCTCTGCCGTAGCGCAGGGGGTTGGAGCGGCGGTGCGCATGGAGGAGATGGAGGCGGCCGGTGTACAGCGACCATGCACCCAACCTTTAAGTCAAGAAGGGCACCCCCGAGGTGACCCAAGTGACTCCACGTCCTCTGCCGTAGCGCAGGAGGGTGGAGCGGCGGTGCGCATGGCAAGAGACCCCTCAGGCGATGAGTCTGTGACTCCCACTTCGTCCTCCCTGGCACAAGGGCGTGGTCCCCCGGCAGGTGCACCTAGGGTGGAGACTGGTGAGGTGTTAAGTCCACCTGCCCCCCCCCCCAGGTGGTGCGAACGCGGCATGTGTTGAACGTGGAACACCGGACCCTTGGTCCCAGGTCTGCCCCGCCGGTGAGTCACACTCCCCGGCCCCCCACCCTGTGTGTCTGACACCGGCGGCTAGTGATGGAGGGGTGGCGAGTTCCTTGGAGGAGTCTCCTGTACCACTTGCACAGAAACCCAAGGAGCCAGCTGCTGTGGACTGCAGTCCTTCTAGCACAGGCACTGTGGCGACAGTGAAGGCCTGCAGTCAGTCTAGTGCGGATTCAGGGTACACCCCGGTTGAACACCCTAGTTCATTGGCGACAGTGAGGGCTTGCAGTCAGTCCAGTGCAGAGTCAGCGACCACCCCGGTTGCACACCCCAGTTCTGTGGGACAGAGCCCACGGAGCAAGAAGCGCCCAGGGGTTCCCCCACCAAGTAATGGGGCTGCCGTGAAACGTGGCAAGAAAGAGCAAGGCACAAAGACAGCGCCGATAGATCCAGATGCTATGGCATTGGACCACGTGGACAAAAAGCCCAGCAAGGTCGAGGTTGGCAGAGTCCTACCAACGGCAAGGTCCTTGAAGCTTCGCATTCTTCCCGACCAATACGTTGCCGGGGCATGTTTCTACTATGCCGTGGCCCAAAGCCTGCATGCTATCACCAGCAACACCCCGTTGGACGGCGCATCGCTGCGGGCAAGGGCCATCGCCGTGTTTCGCGACATGTGTGGGCTTTCAATTCAAGAGTCTTCACTATCTGTGAACCGGGATCTTGAGAAGGACACATGGCGTGGCCGGCCCCAAGGGGGAATGGCTGACCACTTTGCTGCCTTGGCGAAGCACGTGAACGGTAGTGTGGTGTTGCTGCGATCAGACAGGTACAACATTGTGACGTCAGGGTTTGGGATTGACAGCGCGTTGACATCCGCTACTGTTTGGGTGCCTGGACGGGAGCATCCGCTGCACTACCATGACTGTGGGGATATGGAGGAGCAGTGCCACCGGGCGACGGTGGTGGTTATTGCCGAGGCGGAACGAGATGGTGTCAAAGGAGGTGGTCATTTCCGGGGTGCAGTCTTTGACCATTCGCTGCAGGTAGCCCCCTTTTGCACGTTGCACGGGATGATGGGCATCTTGGCATACAAGCGTGGGCCGGTTGGGGGGGTTAGAGCGTGGCATTTGCAACTAGGGGTTGGTGGTATGAAGGGCCACACCAATGCAACAGACTGCCGCCGCACTCGTCTAGTGCAACGGACACGCAACTACAAGCCACTAGTGACCCTGGTGAACAAGATGGCAAGGCAGATGTTGCCTGATTGGTTCACATGGACCACCATGCAATTGTCTTGCAATGTGCTCACAAAACCGCATCAGCATGTGCATGACGCGTCCCCTTGGTCGGCAGTGTTTTCCACCGGCCAGCACACACGGGGACACATATGGGTGGAGGTAGGTGGTGTATGTAATGGTCGGGCCGGACGGAGATGTAGTATGGAATGCTTGGATGGTGTTACACGGGTTGGCGCCACGTACGATGTATGCCAGCAACCGGTTCTCGTGCGTACAGGTGCATGGCATGGCACTTGTTCTTGGCACGGGGAGAGGAGGTTGGTGGTGTTGTACTCCCGTGGTGACTGGTGGACACTCCCGCCGTGGGACCGTGCATTCCTCGATGAGACCGCTTTCCGCTTACATGCAGGTGCATAGTGGGCCACTTGGTGGAGCACCGCGGCGACCATGGGGAATGGAGAATCCACATGGGTACAACTGGTGTTGGTTGGGTACCACGCTGCAGTGTCTGTTGGTGGCGTCGGGTGGACATGCAGGACACGCAGGACACGCAGGATGCCTGGACGAGGAGGGTGTTTGGGGACCATTGTGGCAGGGTGTTGTGGCACATGGAGGAGGTGGTGCATACAATCCACAGGACATTGCTGAGAGGCTGGCAATGGAGGATGCCATGTGTGAGACGGTGTGCCGATGCAGCGGGCGATGCAAGTGCAAAGCCCCTGCACCAAAATTCCAATGGATGCGGCAGGCGGAGATGCCCGAGTGTTGGAAGTACATGGTGCCCAAGCTCACGGCCGCTGGGGTGGTTGCTCTGTCATGTTGTTTGTCGTACGAGCAGTTCTGGCAATACTGTGGTGCCTGTGGGGTGAAGGTTCTGCGGGAGGGGGGGGAGACAGCCATGCCAGCGCAGATATTGCATGTGACGAACCAGGGACAGAGTGTGCGCCAGCGTGTGAAGGAGGGAATGAAGGGGAGACCGGTTGGGTTACCTGACAACCCCCCCCCGTGTCCGTGTGGGG